>JAXCGZ010006014.1:30000-37500 GCA_037179515.1 Halocaridina rubra
ATGGGCGCCAATACGTACACACACACACACACACACACACACACACACACACACACACACACACACACACACACACACACACACACACACAAACAAACAAACAATCAAACACACATAAATATACATATATATAAACATATATGGGTAAAAACGGAGTACCTTGGTACTTATTAATAGAATTTTTTAATTATTTTGGGTACCATCCTCTGGCGATAAGTAGATATTATACTCGAAAGAGTTAAGGTACACAATTCTTCCCTTTTCCCTTCCTGGTCCAATTATTAACTATTACGAGAGCAAAGTGAATCTCATAAAATATATTTGTGCGTGTGTGTGCGTAAGTGGTGAATCTTATAAAATATATTTGTGCGTGTGTGTAAGTGTGGTGAATCTTATAAAGTATATTTGTGCGTGTGTGTGTGTAAGGGTGGTGAATTTTATAAAATATATTTGCGCGTGTGTGTGCGTATGTGTGTAAGTGTGGTAATGTGTTTGTTCTAATAAACGAATGAGTACAAACAGGTCAAAATACCCACTACAAAAGATGCGCGCAAACACACAAGTAAATACACAAACAAACACACTAGCACATATATACACGCACGCACGTACACAAGACCAGTGCCTATTAAGAATCACTGCTGACAAATGACGATAACCTCTTGGAAAGCAATAATTTTTATTTGATTCATTCGTCTGGATATCGAAACTGGATATGAGTGTCGCCAAAGAAAAATAAAAAAAATAATAAAAAAAAATAATAATAAAAAATAAAAAAAATACATACATCTGGAATGAGAATAAACAGATAAATTTATAAATTAAAAAATATAATAATATTAATAAATGAGACAAAAATTTTCATATATCTCAAATAAACAAATAAAAAGGAAATTAATAAATATTCCTGGAATGAATAAAAATAAAAAAAAATTAATATAAAATAAATACTAAAATATAACATCTCGAACGATCATGGATGTCTAAACCTTAATACATTTAAAAACAATATTAAATGAACGAGTGTTTCTGTATGTATTTGGGTATGTATATATAAAATAAAAACACACAACTAAAGAGATTGTGAGGGCAGGCATATGTGTATTTATGACAAAAAAAAAGAGTCTAGATTGTCAAAGGAAAACCTAAAAATTAAATATATATCACAAAGCTTTTTGTAAATGACAATGAAATTCTAAAGCTAAAAATAATTCCAAGTTTTGTGTGTGTGTGTGTGTGTGTGTGTGTGTGTGTGTGTGTGTGTGTGTGTGTGTGTGTGTGTGTGTGTGTGTGTGTGTGTGTGTGCTCTTTATAAAAAAAAACACGTAGAATGACAATGAAAACTTGATGCTGGAAATAGACCCAGGCAATTAAATGATGAGAGAGAGAGAGAGAGAGAGAGAGAGAGAGAGAGAGAGAGAGAGAGAGAGAGAGAGAGAGAGAGAGAGAGAGAGAGAGAGAGAGAGAGAGAGAGAGAGAGAGAGAGAATAATCATACACGCAAACACCGGAAATCCTGTCATATGTTATGACAAATTTATGCTACAATTTTTAAAGGGAGAGAAGGAAAATTCTTAAATCACAATAAAAAAAAATACACAAACACACACACACACACGCTTGCTCACACATATAAATACAATGTCATCCATGTTAATTAAATACACGTTCATATATTCTCATTAAATTATTTCTGGGAATACAATGTGTGTGTGTGAGAGAGAGAGAGAGAGAGAGAGAGAGAGAGAGAGAGAGAGAGAGAGAGAGAAGAGAGAGAGAGAGAGAGAGAGAGAGAGAGAGAGAGAGAGAGAGAGAGAGAGAGAGAGAGAGAGAGAGAGAGAGAGAGAGAGAGAGAGAGAGAGAGAGAGAGAGAGAGAGAGAGAGAGAGAGAGACGTTCAAAATGCTCTCTCTAAATTTATTCTAAGAATACAATGTGAGAGAGAGAGAGAGAGAGAGAGAGAGAGAGAGAGAGAGAGAGAGAGAGAGAGAGAGAGAGAGAGAGAGAGAGAGAGAGAGAGAGAGAGAGAGAGAGAGAGAGAGAGAGAGAGAGAGACGTTCAAATGCTCTCTCTAATTTATTCTAAGAATACAATGTGAGAGAGAGAGAGAGAGAGAGAGAGAGAGAGAGAGAGAGAGAGAGAGAGAGAGAGAGAGAGAGAAGAGAGAGAGAGAGAGAGAGAGAGAGAGAGAGAGAGAGAGAGAGAGAGAGAGAGAGAGAGATAAATTACCGTACCGCGTATTAAGCCGAACAAGGAATCAACGTATCATTTCGTACCAAATTCTCAATTGGCCTCTTGCAAAAAGCAAAAGGAATCAAGCAGCAATATGATTCATGATATCATATTTCATAGGAATATATCTCTTAACTCATTTCTTCGCCAGGTTTGAGTATGTGCATGCATGTATGTATGTATATACGGGCATGTATGCATGTCTGTAAGTATGTGTATGTATTCATTATATGTGTAATCCAGGAACTGGGGGAACAAGCATATATGAATGTATGAATGTATTACATATATAATCCATCCACTGGGGGAACAAGCCGACTCTACTCGGTCCAGATCCATAACTCAGCTCAATGAAGACAGTTGGCTGGTGTCTGGAAGGGTATTCGGCAGTAAAACGATGCCAAAATCAACAACTAGTTTTTTTAAGAGGCGAGTGAAATACAGCGACCCAAAGCAATCATGGGAAAAGCTGCATATACAGAGGAGTGAGTGTCTTCTTCTTCTTCGTCTACATCTTTATATGCAGCTTTTCCCATGATTACTTTGGGTCGCTGTATTTCACTCGCCTCTTAAAAAAACTAGCATGCGTAATGCAGTCACTGGGTAAGCAAGCCAGCTCAACTCAGTAGCCGGTCCCTAGCCAGGACCTACGGAGAGGGTTGGTGTCAGAGAGAACATTCGGCAGTGAAAACTTGTAGCCAAATCCAGCACTAGTCTCTAAATGCCTAGTAAGGTAGAGCTGCGCCATAGATAAGTGTGTGTGAGTGTGTGTATGTGGACATTGTACAATGGATAATATTGCCCTACAGGAAGCATAAGTTTGTGAAAATGCTGTTCTACCGCTGTTACCACACATCTAAGTGACCTTACTTAGCCTCCCTAATTAAGAGGGATGCCACCCTTAGGAAGCATGCTCCTTCTTATCCTTAACTCGTGAGGTTCTGGGAAAGAAAGCAGTACGAATCTTCTCATTCTTTCAATTCTGTTTGGTGAAAACTCGAGTCCACAGTAAAAAAAAAAAAAAATACGCTAATTCGTTTTTGGTTGAACACATTCGATATTGCTACAATTAAATAATAAAAAAAAACATACATTAACTTTTCTGTAATTATATAAATGTACTGTAGTCTGTACATAATTTTTGAATCAATCCCAAAATGGGCACCTGCTGTCCTTTATTTGAAGGTGTTTAATCTGGGATTGAGGCAGAGGAAGGTTAAAGAAAGCGATACTATTTGATACCATTCTTCTTCTTCTTCCTTCTTCTTCTTCTTCTTCTTCTTCTTCTTCTTCTTCTTCTTCTTTTTCTTCTTCGTCTTCTTCTTCGCCTACATCTTATCCCACTTTTATGTGGGGTCGATGTTTCTGGCCAGTGTTCTCCATATGTTCCTGTCCCATACCTGGGTTTCTTCTTCTTCTATTAGAGGGAATAAGATTGGTGTAACGAGGTCATACGAATCTATTAATTTTCCATCTAAACGGAACATATACATGACTCCTCCTTCACATATTTACATTATTATTATTATTATTATTATTATTATTATTATTATTATTATTAGTAATAGTAGTAGTAGTAGTAATAGTAGTAGAAGTAGTAGTAGAAATAACTGTAATAGTTGTGTAGTAGCAGTAATAGCAGTTCTTAAGAATACGTGGATATAGATTTCTGAGTACTTAAAAAACGACCTTAAATAACTCGAAAAATAACAGATTTAATATATTAACATTTTCCTTTATATAATCAACGGATGACAATTAAGAATAAAATAAAGATACACACGCATACACACATACACATACATTCACACAAACCCCCCCAGAATGTATACACAAAGAAATAATATATATATATATATATATATATATATATATATATATATATATATATATATATATATATATATATATATATATATATATATATCGGAATGGAAATAAATATGCAAATATAAATAGCAGAGTATAGCTTTCATTATGGTTTTGGGTTAAACAATACAGCGGTAAATGTTTCCTTTCACACTCTCATGGAGTTAACTGAATACAGAAAACACGGAAAAAAGCTTAAAAAAAACAAACTAATTTCGCTATCAATTCCTTTCTTAACTTTTGGTAATCAAAGCTAAGTAACTAAATCTGACCTAATATTTAAATAAATTATATGAAAAATTTTCCAAAAAAATATCTCAAATAGAAAAAAATAATTACTATACCAACTCATTTTTAACTGTGGATGGAATAACCTAACCTAACCTAATATTATAATACATTTCATGACTTTACAAAAAATCTGAAAACACCTAAAAATTAGTTTCATTATTAACTCATTTACTAGCTGCTGGAAAATTAACCCAAGTAATCTAACCAAATCTAAATTGACTTTATAGGCCGCTTTCATACCAAGGTGGCACGTCGCACGTGGCATGCCACTTGGCACTCCGGTTGAAAACAAACATCAAGAATTATATGAAACTTTTCACACAGAAGTGGCGTGACACGTCCCATTTTCCACGTGCGACTTGCGACCTAAGTTGCACGTGGCACATGGGATGTGTCACGCCACTTGTGTGAAAGGTTTCATATATTTCTGTATGTACGTTTTCAACTGGCGTGCCACGTGGCATGCCACGTACGACGTGCCACTTTGGTAATTTTCCATAAAATGTAAAGTTTTCCTTCTGATCGCTCTTATCAACTCAGCAGGCGTTACTGAGTACGATATAATAGTGGAGATGCTTCTAGGGACTACAAATAGCCTTCCCGAAGCTAACATGTATAAAGTTTCTGAGACTTAATTCTGTAAGGAACAAATTCTTTATATAATAATAATAATAATAATTATAATAATAATAATAATAATAATAATAATAATAATAATAATAATAATAATGATAACTGATTACTCTTATTATTATTTTCATTATTATAATTTTGCACAATCGCCTTTAACCTTAATAATGTATGATTGTCTTACCTATTTAATTAAGTAATATAATTCAATCTTCTTTATTATTATAATAAATGTAAACTGGAAATTAAATTAAACACTATTATTATTATTATCATTATTATTATTATTATTAATTATATACAACGCATAGTAAATACTTTTCCTGAAATGTAAAAAATATTTTAGCATTAAAAAAATCATATGTTAGTACAAAACAGTGGAAAAAAATAAAAAATAAATGTTGTGAAAGTTGTAAATAAAAAAAAAGTTGTTACACTTGCCTTTCATTCTTGTTGGCGACTACAACACAATGTTAGATGACAATCCTTTTTTTATTTTTACAACTTCAGTAAAACAACAGAACTCGGCATAACCTTCTCAAAGTAAAAGACTCTTTTTACGTCTCGAATATACAGAAACCACAAAAGAAGATTATTCTGTATACCAAAGTGGTTATATTCTATGAGATAAAAAGTTAAGCTTTCTGCAATTGTCAGTTATGGGTTGTTGTTAATACCATATTCCAATGTCTGGTATTCTCTGTTGCCAAGTGGTATGGCTGAAAGGCGGAAGTCCAAGTTACGATTTGATGTAGTTATTTCCTCATTGAGTTTTTAAAGTTTATTCTACACAAGATGAAGTCAGTTACTATTAGCTTAAAAACACTGTTAAGTTCCCTAAGACTGTGTCTTCTGTAGGATTTCTCTATCAGCCAAGAGGCAGGAAACGCAGTGGCAATCAGCTGATATAATGTGCGTTCTTTCCTGCATGAAGTCTTCGAGTAGACTGATCACTCAAGCAAGTCGACTCTTCTTACATAAACTCTCAACATTTCACATTTGTTTCTTACAACGCAAATCCGAGAAGCGTTTTCAAGATAAGATGTTCCACGAAAAGGAAAAAAGTCATGGTACTCTTCATCAGAACACGAGACGCAATGGCCAGATACATACATATATATACTGTATATATAAACACACCAGATCCTCCTTCTGGAGGAGGAGGAACAGGGATATTGATGGTTGAGAAACGTGACAAGTCGATGAGGGAAGGACCTTGGGCCACGACCAACCGTCGCAGGAGCTCAAGACACACTAGTTATGTTTATTATGGTCTAAGGGGATGGATGGATGGGACCAGCTCTCTCGCTCTCTCTTTCTCGCTATCCCGCCAGCTGTGAGGTAACATCTACATCGCATCCCATTTGCTGCTTCTTCAGTTTGTCTCCTCTAGCGTTTCCTCTCTTCCCAAGGGGGGGGAGGGATGGGGAAGAATGTGATAGAAAGAGTTGGTTTTGCAGTCCCAGGACTTCTAGAGAGGTTCTCATGAAAAAAAATTATTCACACAGAGCGCTCTCTTTGAACGTTTTAACCAGATCACAGGATGTCTTCTCTCTCTCTCTCTCTCTCTCTCTCTCTCTCTCTCTCTCTCTCTCTCTCTCTCTCTCTCTCTCTCTCTCTCCATTTTTTATTCTTGGGAAATTCGTGAATGGTGAACTTTGTCTTTCAACCCGTGCACTTGGAGAGTTCACGGCCAAGGAGTTTTTTTTTTTTTTTCTACGTGGCAAGGTGTATTGACTGTTCTTCAGTTTATACAAATCAATATCATCTGTATATGTGCAGAAAAATAATAATAATAATAATAATAATAATAATAATAATAATAATAATATAATAAATCATTATTATTATTATTACTATTATTATTAGTATAACAATGACTAGTGATAAAACAACAACAACAATAATAACAATAATAATAATAATAATAATAATAATAATAATAATAATAATAATAATTGTTATTATTGTTATTATAAACGTTAACTTTAAAACTGAACAGTTAATAAAGCACGAGATTAAATATATATATATATATATATATATATATATATATATATATATATATATATATATATATATATATATATATATATATATATATATATCATAAATTCTTTTTTCTTACTGTTATCTGTACCATACCCTACATTTAAATATTATATATTGCCATTGCTAATGTTATTAATATTTGCTATTTTCGATATTACCATGACGTTAACATTACATATTTTATTATTATTATTATTATTATTATTATTATTATTATTATTATGATGATGATGATGATGATGATGATAATGCTGAGGATATTACTATAATAATAATAATAATAATAATAATAATAATAATAATAATAATTATTATTATTATTATTACTTCGTAAATGTTGTTGACACATGAAATTTTAACATCATTAAGAAGTGACTAACATGATGCAGCCACACAATTTTGCATTCATTAAAAACCTTCACCTAAAG
>JAXCGZ010006014.1:42500-62500 GCA_037179515.1 Halocaridina rubra
ATTATATACAAAGTTTTTTTTTTTCATTATTAAATTTAGTTAGGAATACTATATACCAAGATTCTTTGGAATACTGTAGGCGAAATGTAAGCTGTGGTTCGGTATGGAATGATGTCAAATTAATTATATACACTGATTCTGTATTTATGAATATGTCAGTCAATTTTAGATTGTATGAAAATATGTAAAGAGGTTCACTTTGAGAGTATACAAGTTAAATATATATTTTGGTTCTGGAATTCAGGTTCTCTCTCTCTCTCTCTCTCTCTCTCTCTCTCTCTCTCTCTCTCTCTCTCTCTCTCTCTCTATATATATATATATATATATATATATATATATATATATATATATATATATACACACACACACACATCCACACACACACACACACACACACACACACACACACACACACACACATATATATATATATATATATATATATATATATATATACATATACCTTGGCTGTTTCCCCCTTTAATTGGGGGGTAGCCGACATCAAAAAAGGAAAATAGTTTGGGGAGAAGTTATTCTCCCCTCTACTATATATATATATATATATATATATATATATATATATATATATATATATATATATATATATATATATATATATATATAATATTAAAATTATCACCATAACATTTTGCAAAATAATTATACACTGACTATTCCGCTGGATATACACATATAAACACACATGTGTTCTATGCAACTCTGTGTGTGTGTGTGTGTGTGTGTGTGTGTTATTTTTATCATGTTCTACATCTTCTGCTCCTTCACCTTGGGAGTTGATTTAAAGTATTATTATTTCTTACAACCATCAGCTAAAGTGATACTTTTACTTCTTCCTTATTTCTAGTTAAATATTTGCTACTGCTACTTATGTCTCTTGCCTAGATATACTTACTATGCTCCTGTTACTTGATTCTTTTTTTTCTGAGTATATTTTGGCAACTTTCATTTGCGCCTCATTTTTGAAAAGACTTCGTTACTTTTTCAGATTTCAAAAATATGAGAGAGACACTTATTATTAAAATGAAAGTTTTGTCGTGGATATGAAATTTTAAGAAATGATACGCACCCACATACACATATATATACACACAGACAGGTAAATAGATATACAGATAGATAGATAGATAGATAGAGAGAGAGAGAGAGAGAGAGAGAGAGAGAGAGAGAGAGAGAGAGAGAGAGAGAGAGAGAGAGAGAGAGAGAGAGAGAGAGAGAGAGAGAGAGAGAGAGAGAGAGAGAGAGAGAGAGAGAGAGAGAGAGAGAGAGAGAGAGAGAGAAACTAATAAAATTAAAATCTACATGAAAATTATCTTTCCAGTTGGCATGAAATATGTACAGACTTTCTAGAATTTATTTCACCCATGTTATGTCTCTCCTATCCTTAAGTAAAATACCACACACATAGGACTATTTATGATTTTATTGACTCAAATCTCATTATAATATGCCACATGAATTTATTTATATATATATGTTTTTTACTTACTTTATTTTTTTTTCTGAGGGGATAGAGTTACTTGACAAGACAAACATATACGTTCAGTTGCTTCTCTCTTGGCCATGAAGGGGAGGGTTTGACCTCGGATCCCTGCTACTATAGACCAATCATTAACTCTCTAGGCCGAGAAAACTCCCTAGAAACACACACATTTACACACTATTCGACTAAATAGACCAACAATAGTTCACAAGAGGAAAGAGAAAAACAGCGACCCTATATGAACGTAAAAAGAGCTGCTTATAGAGAAGACTGTCATTGCATCATTGCGAATCATCACTCTCGTTTTTTCCTCCATGGAAAAGTCGAGGTATAAGAGTGGGTTCTAGTTGACAAGGTCCAACCAGAACCCTAGTGCAAAAGTTTCTGAATGTGTTTAGTAGTGGAAGAAGTGAGATGAAATGTGAGTATTTTGGTGGTTATTGACTACCACGGGTTCGATCCCACAGTGAGGCGTTAGGAAAGGTAGTCAGCTTTCATTCCCTTTGTAGCTCCGCCATGTCTGTGTTTAACCCCATTCAAATGGAGACACGTAAACAGATGAAGATGTTTGTGAGAAAAAGTGTCTTCCGTTGCCTGTGTGCTTCGACTTGGCCACCCCTTACATAAGGAACTGAGACTCTTGTATATAGAGGTAGTCAGATATTTAATTTCATTTTATATACAGATCTGCCCACTCCAAGCTACTGTCTCACTGTTTCGTGTTAAGAATTCTGTATAACATTTCAGACGACATGAAACTAGTATGTATATGCTTTATCGTCCGGTATATCACAGCGGAAAGTGGTAGCTTGGCAAGTCGGGAAGCGAATAACGCGGGTTCTAGTCTACATCCAGCCTTAATCTCCTTAGAGTTTCAACATGCCAGAGTCCACCCCCATTTGAATGGGGACTAATAAATAAACATTTTCGCTTGGTAGTAAGAGTGTGTGCATTGTTCAACACTTGGTTGTTGTTTTTAGAGAAATTAAATCAAACTTACCTCTACAAACACTAAGCGTACAGCCATTCAAGTTTCTTAAATTTACAACAATATTTTTGGCGCATTTACCTGAAAATATACAATAAAAATATATGTTAGTTAATGAATCTACAACAAAAAAATATACTAAAAAAGTCGATATTAGTGAAGAAGAAGAAGAAGAAGAAGAAGAAGAAGAAGAAGAAGAAGAAGGAGGAGGAGAAGGAGGAGGAGGAGGAGGAGGAGGAGAAGGAGAAGGAGAAGGAGAAGAAGGAGAAGAAGAAGAAGAAGAAGAAGAAGAAGAAGAAGAAGAAGAAGAAGAAGAAGGACAACAAGAACAAAAACAGCAACAATAACAAAAACAATAATAATAATAGTAATAATAATAATAATATCGCTGTTTACTGACAAAGACAGAGGAATGCTTCATTCATATGCAAATATTTGCACTATAAAGCCCGCTTACTAGACACGTGAGCTTACAATCTTTCGAGTATTAATACAATGCTTTAACGTATAATTTTAGGTATTTTTGTTGATTCAGCAATTAAGAAGATGTAAATAAAATGGATGAAAGCCACATACACTCGATGCGGTCCCAAGCAAGGATGAATGCAGATGGTTGGTTGACATTAAGGGGGGTTCACACGGTCAAACGGTTCGTCGAGCGCGGTTCGACAGACAAGTGTTTGAAGTGATGTTCGAACGTGTGAACGGGGTATTTGGTTGTCGAACACGTTCCGTGTTCGACAACCAAATACCCCGTTCACACGTTCGAACATCACTTCAAACACTTGTCTGTCGAACCGCGTTCGACGAACCGTTTGACCGTGCGAACGTGTTCGACAACCAAATACCCCGTTCACACGTTCGAACATCACTTCAAACACTTGTCTGTCGAATCGCGTTCGACGAACCGTTTGACCGTGTAAATCCCCCTTTAAGGGCATAAACCAAATTAACATCCTAGCCTTCAAAATTATAATATTTATACTGTTCAAAAGAAACATCAAAGACAACAAAATGAATGCAATAAGACTAGAGAGCATTTAAGTGTTTCCACTGAGATCCATAAGTACTAAAAGTTTTTTTTTTTTTCCTCCAGATAATTAGTTTGTTTTTGTCCTAAAAAGGGAAATGGAAGATTAAACAGAATTCGTAGTCACCGTGGTTTAAGCGGTAGCGTTCGCGACTTTGAGGCGTCAGGTCGAGGGTTTGTGCCCCACCACGGTCTGAGGTTAGCAAGAGCATGCACTCAGAGTAACGATCACATGTCAAAACAAGTCCTTCGCAAAAAGGCAACCGTCCTAGCCCTTGTAGAAAAGGGAGTCCGTGACGTAAAACCGGAACAAGATGGAACAGAATTAATTTCCTTAGACTATAAATACATTATCGTTCTGCCATTAAAATACATAATAACTATAAAGTTTCTTTTAGATTGTAAAGAAATAATCTAAACATTAAAAAAAAGTTATGTGACTAGAAGCAGACCAAAGAACGCCCAAAGGATAGTAAAAAAAAAAAAAAAAAAAGCCAGAGCGACTCTTTAATACCATCAACACATATATTTGGGAACGATATATATCGGCTCTTTAACATAACAGGTCTTTCCGTAAAAGGGACAGCATCTCCCCACAGCAGTATGCCCCATTATTCCCCAAGGGGGCATGCAGGAGAACATACCCCACGGGGATTAATATATACATTATGATCGCTATTCCCCAGCTCATAATCACCAGGGGGCCAGTTCACAAAAAAAAAAAAAAATAAATAATGAAAAGATGCCTATAATAATAATAATAATAATAATAATAATAATAATAATAATAATAATAATAATAATAATAATAATAATAATAATAATAATAAATAATAATAATAATAATTTAGAGAACACTATAAAACAATGAAGTCCTTATATGCACGGAGAGGCATAAAATGGTTGTTCCTATCAGTTCATCATTCTGATATCTTTCAATTTTCTTTTTGTGTAATCGTTACCCTGAGAGAAGGCCAATACCGTCACAGAAACTATAACAAGCGAAGCTCGAAATATATGTCAACGATTCATAAGAAATAATTAAAATAAACAAATAAATAAATCCGAGTATTATTCATTCAAATAAGTCAAAGAATTAAAAACATGAAGTTATTGGTTATACTGCATATCTTAAGCACAGAGCCACGCCTACAATTTATGGGCCCCGCCTACAATTTATGGGTACAGTACTAACATGCTAAAAGACGGTTGTTCTCTTAGCAGTAAGTCATGTAAGAAATTCAAAGAGAACATTGGGTGTGGCTTTAAGAAGAGAGTTCAGCTACACGATCAGTTTCTCAGTTTGGTTTCAAAGTATTGTATCGTATTGAAGACGTGTTTCGAACAGAGATCATAGATACAGCAATAGTGCAACACCTTCTATCCCTAATCAGTCGGAGCCGAGTAGTTGCATGCCCACCTATATAGCACCTGCAATTTACCTGAACACTGATTGTGGAGATAGGAGGACAGAAGCACCATCTACCTCTCATCGGTAGGATTTGTAAATTTGGGAGCAGAATAGTAGTGTGGCCACCTACTTGGGTCTGAAATGTGTTTGAGCACAACCATCTATCCCTCATCTTCTTCTTCTTCGTCTACATCTTTTCCCACTTTTATGTGGGGTCGATGTTTCTGGCCAGTTTTCTCTATTTGTTTCTGTCCCATACCTCATCACCCAACAAACCTTGGTACTATTGATGTGTAAGAGCCAAATAGTTGTGGGTCCATCTATCGTGGCTCCCGCAACGAATTTGAAAGCTGATCGTGAAGACCGCAACGCTCGTCAACAGGTGAGTATGTTTTGAAGTCGAAAAGTGACTGGCCACCTACATGAGTCCTGTATCGTACTCGAACACTGATATATTTTTTTTTAATTTATTCAGATAACTGTACATGGGGACATGTGCACATGGGCACTCCCTTTAATAATGCAGTTGTTAAACAGTACAATCTATATTTGGTCATGTATAAATCAAATATTAATAGAAATTGCAATTCATTTTAAATATCATAGCAAGTAATTAAAAATAAAATACTCGAACACTGATAGTGGGGACAGCAACGCTAGACCACCTTTACCCCTCATTGCTTGGTGATGTAAATTTGGGAGCCGAATAGTTGTGTAGCCACATGCATGGGTCCTGCATCGTACTCGAAAAATGATCGCGAAGACACCATCACTGAACTACTTTTTATTCATTTTCACCAGGTTTGAAAGTACTGGAAAACGGATGGTGGAGACCACAAAATTGAACCACCCATCCGTCGTCGGCAGGTATTGGATGTGTGGAAGCCGAATAGTTGCATGGCCACTTTCGTAGGTCCCGCAACGTTCTTGGGCCATGTAAGTGGGTCTAATAATGTGGCCCAACAAATACTGAGTTGGTAAATGACTATAACTGCATAACTATAACTTGTCGTAGTGATTTTGTACTATCCCATCTGAATTCACCACTTTGTAAGATGACTGGGTTATCTCACCGCTTGTTACCAAGTTGTCGTAAAGTTAATCACTGTTTCACCACGTGTCACCAGTTGTCGTGATGAATTCTTCTCACTACGTTAATATTAGTACCAGAAGGGTGCAAGGTAAGAATGGACAAGCAGTGGTTCCTTTATCTTAGTTTATTCTGGAGTACAACATCTTCGACGCCTCAATGCCCCCCACCCTATGACTATCAAAATCTAAGATCTATTCGTGCCCCTGATACTATTCTGACTAACTGTCGCTCTCTGACTGCTTTCTGGCTGCCATGGGGATGCTTGAAATACCCCAAAGGGCAGGGCGTGTCGCTAAATCTACTTCTGCCAATTGCCTTCAGGTTCAAAGAGAGGTCCCTCCTCTTGTGGGATGGGCTATTTCAGTTGGCCTATAGAACGGAAAAGTTCCAGGTCAGAGCGTGGCTATTGGGTATCCCTCCAGGGCATATAGGGTTACTTGTGATTTTGGGCAGGGCCACATTCTGGGTCTTTCCACACTCTTGAGGCACTTGATGCCGGGTGGCTAAGCCTATGCTAAAGCACCTGGGTTCAGCCAGGTGCTAAGCCCTATGGATCCAGCCAGGTGCTAAGCCCCCTGGATCTGTTTACCGTACCCAGATAAACAACTGGGAGAGTATTCTATTTCACCCTTGACCTCTAGCCTCTCACGTTTCTCTTCACGACTTGTTACAGTTTCAGATTCTGGCTTCAACAAGGCTTCAGTCATGCGACAAACTCTCACACATAAGAAAGAAATCAACAACAACAGTTACATGTCTCTTACTATCTCCTCACATATGACAAGCCCCAACACTCCCCATCACTGTTTCTCTTTACTTTTTCGATTTTTAGTGCCCGGGCCCGATGAGGTCCATACTCTTCACCCGTCCCGGTGCCACATTCATTAAAAAAAACACACACAAAGTAATCTCTAGTCAATAACCTCAAAAACTAAGCTAGAAAAAGAACACACACACACATATATATATCTATATATATATATATATATATATATATATATATAATATATATATATATATATATATATATATATATATATATATATATATATATATATATAAAGTATGTAATAGTACTTACAATCATCATTCATGAAACTTGCCAGTCAGTGCTTAAGAATTTTGATATGATACACCAAAAATATTTAGTAGTCTGTTCGTTAAATGATTACATACCTAATTAATACATCATTCTATATATATATATATATATATATATATATATATATATATATATATATATATATATATATATATATATATATATATATATATATATATATACATATATATATATATATATATATATATATATATATATATATATATATATATATATATATATATATATATATATATATATATATATATATATATATATATATATATATATCAAAATATGTATAAACATACAAAAATGTTATATATTTACTGTAAATTAAAGATATATATATATATATATATATATATATATATATATATATATATATATATATATATATATATATATATATATATATATATATATATATATATATTATATATATATATATATATATATATATATATATATATATATATATATATATATATATATATATTATATTATATATATATATATATATATATATATATATATATATATATATATATATATATATTATATATATATATATATATATATATATATATATATATATATATATATATATATATACACAAAAGTGTTTATTCAATTTTAAAGACTCTACTGATACCGGAGCTAAGTACATACATCAATGTAAAACTATAAAATATTAATTTACGTCTTTAAGTACATATAATAGTGTAATGAAAAAATATACGAATAAATACATATATACATAAAAAAAACTATATAAAATTACACGAATACTTCATAAACAACTATACACATTACCCTATTAATTCACGCTAGGAGAAGCAGAAACGTCAAAATTACCCAAATGGATATTTTTATTTTATTTTTTTTATTATTAACCTCCTATTCCTTAAAGTCCACCCCCCAAAGAAAAAAACTCAAAATAGTTATAATGATAATGTGTACAAAGGCATAAGTGATCATTCAATACACAAGAGTCAAAATACCCCCCTTATAAGGGGGACTGGCGAGTGATAAGTTATAATGATAATATATACAAAAGCATAAGTGATCAATTCTATACACAAGAGTCAACCCCCCCCTTATAAGGGGGATTGGCGAGTGATAAGTTATAATGATAATGTATACAAAGGCATAAGTGATCATTCTATACACAAGACTCAAAACCCCCCCTTATAAGGGGGGACTGGCGAGTGATAAGTTATAATGATAATGTATACAAAGGCATAAGTGATCATTCTATACACAAGAGTCAAAATCCCCCCCTTATAAGGGGGACTGGCGAGTGATAAGTTATAATGATAATGTATACAAAGGCATAAGTGATCATTCTATACACAAGAGTCAAACCCCCCCCCCCTTATAAGGGGGACTGGCGAGTGATAAGTTATAATGATAATGTATACAAAGGCATAAGTGATCATTCTATACACAAGAGTCAACCCCCCCCCTTATAAGGGGGACTGGCGAGTGATAAGTTATAATGATAATGTATACAAAGGCATAAGTGATCATTCTATACACAAGAGTCAACCCCCCCCTTATAAGGGGGATTGGCGAGTGATAAGTTATAATGATAATGTATACAAAAGCATAAGTGATCATTCTATACACGAGTCAAAATCCCCCCCTTTTAAGGGGGACTGGCGAGTGATAAGTTATAATGATAATGTATACAAAAGCATAAGTGATCATTCTATACACAAGAGTCAATCCCCCCCCTAATAAGGGGGACAGGCGAGTGATAAGAACATCCTAAAAAGGATGTCCCGAGAGATACAGAAATAATGAGAGAACAAAGAGTGCTCAAGGCATGATTTACTTATGATTCATGTAGCGTCAATGCATGAGGACAGTCCATGTAAGACACCGAAAGAACAAAGAAAGATTTTTATTTTTGTTTAAGTAGCGAGCTGTGTCAGTGGATAGTCCACGTAAGACACCGAAAGACCAAAGAAAGTTTTTTTTTGGGGGGGGACCGATTTTTTTTTTTAAGCGAGCTGTGTCAGTGTAATAAAATATCTCCAAGTATGAAAAGAAAGACAACCATAAAGAAAACGCATACTTCTTTTTATTATTAAATTGTGAGTTATGATCAGCGTAGCAGAAGATTCTAGTATGAAGAAAAAGAAAGCAAGAAAGTCCATACTTTTTTTTTTTAAGTAACTAGCGAGTCCCGTCAGTATGAGGAAGAGAATCACAATAAGTTTTTTTTTTCTAAGTACCAAGTAGTGTCAGTGTAATAGAAGATCCAAGTGACAAGAGAAAGAAATAAAGTCTTTTTTAGATTTTCCACCCACGGATAGGTGGAACGGATCATGAAGGACCTATAGGGTGGTCGCCAACCGGCACAGGCCCCCAACCCTCCCACTGTGGTACCCAGCCACAGCAGTAACCTCGCGCGATCCGTCGACCTCGCGAATGCGAGGCCAGCCCAATACCACTGTGTGCTTTATGTATGGTGTAGCTTCAGTAAGTAAAGAGAGGCTAAGCGTATGAACAAGAAAAAATGACAGATGTTTGATTAGATTTCAAGTGGTGGTACGAAGAGTACATCCATGTATGAAAATGAATAAAACAAAGATTGAAAAAGTCTCTATTTGTAGTATGAGATCAGATCCATATATAAAAATGGAAAAAAAATATTACTCTTTGTAAGTCACATTAAGGCCCGATTTCTTAAACAGTGTAAACCTGGGATACCATATTGTTAGTTAGCTAGATACACATAAATGGAATTCATAAACGCATCTGACGTTGTTCTACCATATTGTTAGTTAGCTAGACACAAATGGATTTCATAAACGCATCTGACGCGGTTCTGTGTACACAGAACCGCGTCAGATGCGTTTATGAAATCCATTTATGTGTGTCTACCTAACTAACAATATGGTATCCTAGGTTTACACTGTTTAAGAAATCGGGACTAAGAGAGGACTCATGTATGGAAAGTTATCGAGTTGTGTAAAAAAAAAAAAAAAAAAAAAAAAAAAAAAAAAAAAAAAAAAAAAAAAAAAAAGAGAGAGAGAGAGAGAGAGAGAGAGAGAGAGAGAGAGAGAGAGAGAGAGAGAGAGAGAGAGAGAGAGAGAGAGAGAGAGAGAGAGAGAGAGAGAGAGAGAGAGAGAGGCTCTTCAGCTCTTTATTCTTTTATTGTGTATTGAGTAGTGCCATTACACATAAAACGAAGATTATTATTATGTAGTGCCAGAGTATGAAGAGAGCCAAGTATGAGAAATTAAGAAAAAGAAAGTTCGTCTTAATTGTTTCTTTGTATGAAGCGGTATGAAGAGATGATTCACATTATGAAAACGAAATATGTGTGTGTGTGTGTGTGTGTGTGTGTGTGTGTGTGTGTGTGTGTGTGTGTGTGTGTGTGTGTGTGTGTGTGTGTGTGTGTGTGTGTGTGTGTGTGTGTGTGTGTGTGTGTGAAAAGTCGTCAATGTAATATAACAGAGGAAACACATATCTAAATATTATTTACTTTTATGTTTTGAGTGGCACTGTTGTCGAAGGAAGGGTGCCACCAGGTATGAAAAGTAGAGTTCAAGTAATGTTCTTGCTCATATTTCTTCAAAGAGCGAGCGGTGTAAATGTATGAAGGAATATTTATGAATAAAAATACAAATAAAAAGACACGTTCTTTATCATTTTGATTATATGAATCGAGTGATGTACGAATAAATGGTTCTCGTATGAAAAGGAAAAACAATTTTTTTTTTTTTTTATAGTGGTGTCAGGTAACGAAGAGATGGTCATAGTCATAGTCAGAGTCATAGATTTTATTGCCAAATATTCAGTATACATACAGAAATAAATATGTACATTATATTCAGAGGCACTAGCCTGCTGAGCAAGAGCTCCTTGGCAGGCTTCTTTTATTTAATGTACCGATGGATGCAAATGTATGAAGGGACGGTTCAATGATTAAAAGAAAAAAAAAAAAAAAGTTCTCGCTCATTTTCTTTTACTGTGTCGAGTGGTGTTACTGTATGAAAAAAAAAACAGTCCTGGAAAAGAAAGAAAACAAAAACTGAACTTGCTCATTCCTTTTGTTTGTGGAGTCATTGATTCAAACAATGGCTAACTAACTTCCTTGCATTTTGCTTTGCTGTATCAATGGGGACCGTGGTAGCGAAGTGCTTACAGCACTTGACTGGGAAATGTAAAAACCGTTTCGAACCCACCGCATGACGTTTGGATGGGTATCCAGCTCCAACCTGTGTCCAACCCCATAATGGGGGATTGATAGGAATTCACAAAAACGTCAAACAAGAGCATTAAGAGATATGAACGTTCAGAAAAATGGTTCAAGTATCAACAAGAAAAAACAAAGAATGTTTTTGCTTCTCTCTCTAACGTAATGAGTAATGTAATTGTTCTAAGATAAAGTTTTAGTATTTGAATGGCTGGATCAGTAGTCACCGTGGCCCAAGCGGTAGCGTCCGCGACTCTGAGGCGTCAGGTCGAGGGTTCGCGCCCCGTCACGGTCTGAGGTTAGCAAGGGTATGCACTCAGGGTAATGATTACATCTGCCAAAACAAGTCCTTCGCAAGAAGGCAACCGTCCTAGCCCTTGGTAGAAAAGGGAGTCCGGGACGTAAAACCGGAACCGGAGAAGCATAAGTGTGTAGTCACCGTGGCTCAAGTGGTAGCGTCCGCGACGTTGAGGCGTCAGGTCCAGGGTTCGCGCCCCGTCACGGTCTGAGGTTAGCAAGGGCATGCACTCAGCGTAAGGATTACATCTGCCAAAACAAGTCCTCCGCAAGAAGGCAACCGTCCTAGCCCTTGGTAGAAAAGGGAGTCTGTGACGTAAAACCGGAACATTTGAATGGCTGGATCAAAGAATGTTCTTGCTCTTTTTCTTGTATGCAGTGAATGGTGGTCTAAAAAGGGAAAACGAAAATATCTGCGTTATAAAAAAAAAGAGAAAAAGACTGTTCTTTTGTTATTTTCTTCCATTTACTGAGTGGGTGTCAGTTTGCGAAGAATAAGTAATATGAGAAAACAATAGAAAAGTATAAACACTGTTCTATTTTTACTTATATGGATCCAGTGGTATTAATGCATTAGGAAGAGAGAGAGAGAGAGAGAGAGAGAGAGAGAGAGAGAGAGAGAGAGAGAGAGAGAGAGAGAGAGAGAGAGAGAGAGAGAGAGAGAGAGAGAGAGAGAGAGAGAGAGAGAGAGAGAGAGAGAGAGAGAGAGAGAGAGAGAGAGAGAGAACAAAGACATACTCTGTAATTTCCTTTTATGTCTCGCTCGGTAATCTAAGACGATGTCTTTGTTATATGTAAAGAATAAAAACTGTTTTTGTTTATATCCGTTTACTGCACTAATATGATAAGAAAAGAACAAAAACTTTTCTTTGTTTTAAAGAAATTAAATTGGTAAAAAAAAAAAAAAAAAAAAAGGACGGAAAAAAGACTGATCTTATTTATTTATGTTGAATGGAGAAGCATCAGTGTATGTAGTCACCGTGGCTCAAGCGGTAGCGTCCGCGACTCTGAGGTGTCAGGTCCAGGGTTCGCGCCCCGTCACGGTCTGAGGTTAGCAAGGGCATGCACTCAGGGTAACGATTACATGTCAAAACAAGTCCTCCGCAAGAAGGCAACCGTCCTAGCTCTTGGTAGAAGAGGGAGTCTGTGACGTAAAACCGGAGCATTTGAATGGCTGGATCAAAGAATGTCAAACCGGAACCGAAGTATCAATGTATGGAAAAACCGGCCAAGTATAGAAAAGGATAAAACAAAGACAGTTTTTTGTTATAGTCTTACATCAAGTGGTAGTCTAAAAATGTTTATATATAAAATAAAAACAAAGAACAAAGACTGTTCTTGCTTATTTCCTTGATGGCAAGGAAATGTTTATATAAAAAAACAAAGAACAAAGACTGTTCTTGTTTATTTTCTTGATGGCAAAGAAATACATCACTGTATGAATAAAAAAAATGGTTTCAAGTATAGAAAAAGAAAGGATAAACACATTTTTTGATATTTTCTGTTACATATCGAGCGGCTGTCAGTGTATGAAGTAAAAACCTATTTATATATATCTATTATACATGAGCCATTTTTCTCTTATAATGAGAGTGGCTGAGTCAAGGCAAAATACCCCGACTCTTTGGGAAGAGAAAATACAGAAGAGAGGATTCCCAGTCCCCTTGCTCAGCCTCATTTAGTCGACTCTTAAGACACGCAGGGGACCACAAAGGAAGTATTCTATCCTCCCCCCTGAGGGAGGGAGCTATATACCCACAAGTGAGGTTGGGAGAAGCTGTAATATGAACAAAAAGGCATTCAGAAAGAATGCGTTCATTCCTAGCAAAGCAGTAGCTTTGAGGTTGGCTTCATTCTAAGACCTGGGGTTAGTTGGTATCACCTTGGCACTGTAACAATGTGTCGTAGATTTGAGTCTCTGTCAGGGGTAAGATATGATTCATGTTTTCACATATGTTAATGTGTTTAATTATTATTGATGCAAATAATGATTAGGATTTGAGTTAAATACGAAAACGAAACCACGAGAGAAGTTGGGAGAAGCTATAATATGAACAAAAAGGGATTCAGAAAGATTGTGTTAATTCCTAGCAAAGCAGTAGCGTTGAGGTTGGTGGCTTCTTTTTTAGACCTTCTGTGGTGTAGTTGGTATTGCCTTGCCACAGTACTTATGTGTCTTAGAATCCATTCCCTGTCTGGGGTAAAATATGATTCATGTTTTCACATATGTTAATGCGTTTATTTGATTATTATTGATTCATATAATGATTGGATTTAGAATAAAATGTGAAAACAAAGCTACGTTGAGGTTGGGAGAACCTGTAATATGAACAAAAAGCCATTCAGAAAGAATGCGTTCATTCCTAGCAAAGCAGTAGATTTGAGGTTGGCTGCTTTCTTAGACCTGTGGTGTAGTTGGTAGCGCCTTGGCACAGTAACAATGTGTCTTAGGTTCGAGTCTCCTTCAGGGGTAAAATATGATTCATATATATATATATATATATATATATATATATATATATATATATATATATATATATATATATATATATATATATATATATATATATATATATATATATATATATATATATATATATACATACATATATATATATATATATATATATATATATATATATATATATATATATATATATATACATATATATATTATATATATATATATATATATATATATATATATATATATATATATATATATATATATATATATATATATATATATATATATATATATATATTAAAGGAATGCGAGGATGTTATGAGGTACAACCTTATAAAGAAAGAACAAATCTTTATTAAAAGTATTGAAATTAAAATCACAAAACTAATTAATTATGTATTTTTCTCGGACGAAATTAATAGCGAAGATTGCACAAACCTGCTATTTAGCTTTGTCTAATGCTTTAATGCTTTAAAAACTTTTTCTCGAAGAAGAAGAAGAAGAAGAAGAAGAAGAAGAAGAAGAAGAAGAAGAAGAAGAAGAAGAAGAAGAAGAAGAAGAAGAAGAAGAAGAAGAAGAAGAAGAGAATTGGGAAAGTGAAGAAGAAGAAGAAGAAGAAGAAGAAGAAGAAGAAGAAGAAGAAGAAGAAGAAGAAGAAGAAGAAGAAGAAGTTGGAGGAGGAAGAGGAGGAAAAGGAGTAAAGAGGAAGAAGAAGAGGAGGAGGATGACGAAAGTGATAATGATGAAGAAGAAGAAGAAGAAGAAAAAGAAGAAGAAGAAGAAGAAGAATCTGCCCTACAACAGCAACAATAGCATCCAATACAAAAGATTTCGGCGTCTTTCATCCTACAACTCTTGAAGGCGTGATAAGTGTCCCCCTTCAGGAGCACCTTCTGCTCTCCACTAACACCTTGATAATATTAATGTCCGTGTCCTTCGATACAGATCGAAATATAGACGAAATCACTTTATATTCAAATAATTTAAAAAAGCAGAACGAAAAAAGTAAAAATTACCCTTTTTCTTAATGATTAAATAAGAACCGACATTCTTTTAAAAATAAGTCAATCAAAAAGTTGGCGATGCAGAAGAGAATAATACGAGCCCAAAAACAGTGCTTTTTCCTACCTCGTGATAAAATTTGTATATATTTTTTCAAATTACATTCAAGGCACTGTATTATATACAGCATATTTAGGCACTCAAATATAAGTCATGGATCTATTTACCTGTCAATAAGTACATGTCAACCTATTACTCTCTGAATCTATATATCTCACTTCTATTCATCCGTCGTTTTAATCCCATTTATATAGCCTGAAGGAACAGCACAAAAGTGGTACATGGTATTTGCAAATATTCACTCGAATAATTTTGTGTTATGTGTATCACACGCACGCGCACACACGCACACACACAAACACACACACACTAAGACGCCGCCTGTCAGATCCAACATTGTAGGTGAACTCAAACATAAAGCACCAGTTGCTCCCTACATTGAAGCCAATGAAAAAAAAAAATAGCTTTACAAGAATCACAGTGGCACTGAATAGCACCTGAAGTCCTTAAAATAACTATCAACTGGCACCTTATTTCAATGCCAATAACATTACGTGGAAATTTCATACAGCCCAGAAACATTAAATGGCAAAAAAAAATCTCAAGCAAAGAACAATATTATGTCAAATGAATCCTTAACAAGAAGCAACTTCAAGGCATTGCTCCTTACACCAGAGAAATTAAATGGCACTTGGATTCCAAACAAGAGGAGCTTCATGGCACTAATCCTAACACCAAAGGAATTAAATGGCATTTTAATCCCAATAAAGAAGCGACATCATGACATGAATCCCAAACAAAAACCACTTCCAGCACTGACCCTTGCAATAGAGTAATTACATGGTACCTACACAAAAGCATAAAACATCAATATGACATTTTGCTTAGCACTACATCGTGCCAAGCAAAATAAAATGCAAGAGGAACCAAAGCAACTAACAGTATATAGCACAAAAAAATAAAACAAAACAAAAATATTACGGGTAACCTCTCACAGCAAAGCACTATTCCAGAAGCACTAAATGACAGTTGCTACCACAATTGACTAAAATGCTGCAGGTACAAAAATAAGGCCAAGAGGCAATACACAGTTACCTATACCCAATGCCAGAAGCACTGGTGAATAGTTGCCAGTACCAATTTCCAGTATCTAAAATGGCAACTAATTCCAAAGCCAGAAGCACTAAAAGGAATGCCACCCAATGAAATCAGAATGTAGTCACCGTGGCTCAAGCGGTAGCATCCGCGACTCTGAGGCGTCAGGTTGAGGGTTCGCGCCCCGTCACGGTCTGAGGTTAGCAAGGGCATGCACTCAGGGTAACGATTACATCTGCCAAAACAAATACTTCGCAAGAAGACAACCGTCCTAGCCCTTGGTAGAAAAGGGAGTCCGTGACGTAAAACCGGAACCCAATGATATCAGAATAAAAGGTAATAACACTGTACGGAACCTTGCTCCAAACAAATACGAAAAAACAATGGTAAGTAACCTATGGCACATTCAGAGAGTTATGGGCACAATACAGAGTCTCATTGCAAAACCCAAAAACAATATATGACACATGACAGCTCTAAGGAAGAGGCACTAAACGGTACCTAACCAAAAAGCCATTTAAAAGTCAAGAGAAAATGTCATCCATAAACCCAAAGCCACCAAACAGGGAACTTAATGCCAGAACCAAAATAATGTCGGACTCCAAAATAAAAAAAATAACTGAAAAAAAAACAGGCCTATAGACTGAAGTACCAAATGGCACAGGACTCCCAAGCAAAAGCCATTAAATGGCACAGGAATTCCAAGCAAAAACCACTAAATGGTACAGGAATTCCATGCAAAAACCACTAAATGGTACAGGAATTCCATGCAAAAACCACTAAATGGCATATATATAGTCTCTAAGAGCCCCCAAACGCAAACATCAAATGGTCATGTGACCTTGGGATTATTCTATTGGAAAAATAAAATGAATGACAAAGACAGTCCAATAGTGCTAACTAAAAGCCAAAGAAGAGACTTTTAGAACAAGATTGAAAAAAAAAATCACGTGAGTAGAGTACTCTATGCAATGATAAGAGAACTTGTTCCGGTTTTACGTCACGGACTCCCTTTTCTACTAAGGGCTAATCCGATTGCCTTCTTGCTAAGGACTTGTTTTGGCAGATGTATTCCTTACCCTGAGTGCATGCCCTTGCTAACCTCAGACCGTGGCGGGGCGCGAACCCTCGACCTGACGCCTCAGAGTCGCGGACGCTACCGCTTGAGCCATGGTGACTACGCAATGAAAAGAGAACAAGAGGGTTAAATAGTCAACTTTGCGTTCACAAACCTCCTAATAAAATTTCCAGTAATCATTGACGATTCGGTTACCAACATTTTACTTAACAATTTCATAAAATTTACAACGTGGAGGAGAATAATTGTCTAGACTATTATAAGTAGAAAAAAAAAGACCAAGAATTTTTCAATAATAAATCTAGTGTTTAATGTAGCGTAACAATTTTGCTTTTAACCATTTCAATTTGGTCTCACGCCAGGCAAATGAACTGGTCAAAATTCCAGCAGTGCAGAACAATATACAAGCATAGGTAATGGACCTGAGAATAGTTATAGGGCATAGTACGGACACAGCTTCCTGTGGTGATCAGATCACATATTATATGGCTAGCGACAAGAAACTAAAGGAAAGTCTTCTTTCATGTGATCAACCACACACAAATGCATCACTAAAGACCATAATCAACTGAGAACAAAATCAACATTTAGGCCATGCCAAAACCCAAAAAACTAGAAAACTTTAGACCTTCCGGATTTTATCTTTTATGTATTGTGTGGAAAAGAACTGAGATATTATATGCTGGACTCTCAAAGGGTGTCCATTTGTGTTCTATATTAAGGCTTGTTTGTAATATCAATTTTCATTGCAAGAAAACTGAAAAGTGCAAGTTTTACAGTATTAAAAATAAGGCGTGCTTTCATAAACAAGTTTTTATAGATTTATGTGGATGTGCCTGAGAGAGAGAGAGAGAGAGAGAGGAGAGAGAGAGAGAGGAGAGAGAGGAGAGAGAGGAGAGAGAGAGAGAGAGAGAGAGAGAGAGAGAGAGAGAGAGAGAGAGAGAGAGAGAGAGAGAGAGAGAGAGAGAGAGAGAGAGAGAGAGAGAGAGAGAGAGAGAGAGAGAGATACTATAAGGGACTAGTTTTTTAAGTTCTCGCTATATACCATTCCTTTCTGTCTTTCGCTCCAACCATTTACTTGACAATAGTATTAACTTATAGATTCACACCTCAATACGCGGAACAGGATATCATATAACCATACTGTATAACTTGAGTCTTGTAGTAAATTAAAAGAAAAATTGGAAATATTTGCAAATAGAGGCATGGCTCTTTGGCACATCAGACACCAGTGAGAAATAAATACTAGAGATTAGTTCATCAGGAAAAGCTGAAAATAATGTTATATCTGATCAGATATTACACTTACATATATAGAAAGTGCCAATTTACACACCAAGTCGGCAATCTCCGTTTTATGCTGGCCAAGCAAAAGCACACTAATAGTTTCATTTGTAGTTTTCTTCCAGAACCCTTTCATATCCCTTAACTCTACGAGTGTTATAGTAGACAATGCAGAGAATAAAATTACACACACACACACACACACACACACACACACACACACACACACACACACACACACACACACACACACACACACACACACATATATATATATATATATATATATATATATATATATATATATATATATATATATATATATATATAGTGCCTCTTTACAACTATCTTTAAAAATGAATAAAAAAACATGAGTAACTTTGTTAATAAAAAAATAACTACACAAACTATATATATATATATATATATATATATATATATATATATATATATATATATATATATATATATATATATATATATATATTCCGGTTTTACGTCACGGACTCCCTTTTCAACCAAAGGCTAGGACGGTTGCCTTCTTGCGAAGGACTTGTTTTGGCAATGTAATCGTTACCCTGAGTGCATGCCCTTGCTAACCTCAGACCGTGACGGGGCGCGAACCCTCGACCAGACGCCTCAGAGTCGCGGACGCTACCGTTTGAGCCACGGTGACTACTATATATATGTGTGTGTGTGTGTGTGTGTGTGTGTGTGTGTGTGTGTGTGGTGTGTGTGTGTGTGATTACCTAATTGTGATTACCTAATTGTGTTTACGGGAAAGAGCCCAAAGCTCGTATCTTCCCGTCTCCTGATCGGTTCCATTTTTAGACTTAGTGATACTTATCATACCTGTCCTTAAAACTATGGATTGAGATAGCATTAACTACCTCCTCGCTTAGCGAATTCCAATTATCAACTACTCTTACACTGAAAAAGTATTTCCTTACATCCTGCAAACAAGTTTTCTTCCGAAGCTTCAAACTATGACCTCTAGTTCTAGAGCCAGCCATATCGAAATATCGATCCCTATCCACTCTATCATAACCATGAAGGAATTTAAAGACTGTCACCATATCCCCCCTTACTCTTCTAGCTTCGAGTGATGGCAAGTCTAATTCCCTCAGCCTCTCATCATAACCGAGATTGCGTATTTCTGGCACCAGTTTCGTGGCATGTCTGAACTTTTTCAAGCTTAGCTATGTGCTTTTTCAAGTGCGGATTCCAAAAGGGGGATGCATATTCGAGTTTTGGCCTCACATAGGTTACATAAATATTTCTGAACATTTCCTTGTCCATGTGCCTGAAGGCTACCCTTACGTTTGATAAGAATGCATATGCTGCCCTTACTACGCCATTTATATGTATTTCTGGAGACA
>JAXCGZ010006014.1:67500-79358 GCA_037179515.1 Halocaridina rubra
CAACTTTTAAAGCCACAAGAGATCATACATGGTCTACTTTAACCCATTTCAGCCACCGGTTCTTCTACTAAAACCCTTTTAAGCCACTTGGGCTCCAACATGGTTCATCATGACCATTTTTAGCCACCAATTTTCCTACACAGGTCACCAACACCTTTCAAAGCCACTAAGGCTCCTTAGCACGCTCTACATTGACCTTTTTTAGCCACTAGTTCTCCTGCAGGGTACATCAGGAGCCCTTTAAGCCATCAGATTCCTACAGGGTCCACCATAACTCTTTTAGCCACCAGTTCTCCAACAGAGTTCACCAAGAGCCCTTTACGCCATCAGACTCCTAGATAGTCTATCATAACTCTTTTAGCCACCAGTTCTCCAACAGAGTTCACCAAGAACCTTTTCAGTTACTAGGACTCCATTGGGATCCATCATAACCCTTCTTTATCCACCAGGGCTCCTAAGGGGGTCAACACAAACCCTTGTTTAACCACTACACTCCTACAGGATCCATCAAGATCCTTTTTAAGCCACCAGGGTTCCTACATGATCTACTATGACCCTTTATAGCCTCCAATTCTCTTACAGGGTTCACCTAGACCAGTGTTTCTTAACCTGAGGTTCTAGCCTTCCCAGGGGGTGCTAAAATAATTCTAAGTGGGGATGGGAAATGCTGCATATGTGGTGGTAAAATGTCAGTGTTCCTAGCATTGAATGACCAGAATTTTAACAAATGTATTGTACATATATTCTTTAATTCATAAACTTTAACCTGATTTTCAACTTTGTTATCGCATTTTAGTATGGTGATAAAAAGTAGTACAGTTATATGAATATTCCCTACATTTGTAAGAAGTCTGCATCACAAAGCTATGTGGTACACATTTGGTACATGTGCTGATGTCTGACGTGATAAAGTGAGACCCTGCCAACCCCGGCAGTAGTTGCATAGTAGCAGTGCAGCACAGTACAGTACAGTCCCTCATGAGTTATGCATTAATTTCAAGCTTTAGTAACACTGGTAAGACTGTTGGAAGATATATTTTTTCCTCATCCGCTCTTAACCCACTCACATAACATCTCTCCCTCTTCAATGTGTTGCATTATATTTATAAGTGAATGGATTGATGACAGTGGTCCAAACCTGTACCAATTTATTGGACCTGAAAAATGTTTGAGCCTACCCTGAATAAATCTTTCAGTTGTTTTTATTAAAGATATCACTGACTGACTATAAACTGCACACATATCATTACCTACACTCTCAAAGGTCATGACCTGCCATTTCATTATTTGAAACTCTAATTTGAAGCCTGCAAGACTCTGAGAACACCATGCAAAGCATCCAGCAACAGAACATGAAAAGACTCTCGAGGCTCTGCAGGATAAGAGGGCTAGATATGATCAGATATGTACACTACTCTGACTTGGATTCAAGCCAAAGCAGAAACCACTTCTATAAACATCCTATGAGGTGGCATATCAGTGCATCAGGGAAAAGGCTTTACATTTGGCTCAGGAGACCTCATTAAGCCCTGCACCATTCGAATGGTAGAAGAGGTCCTAGGAACAGAGGCAGCTAAGAATATTAAGGACGTGCCTCTGTCCAATGACGTCATCGCAAGGAGAGTTGCAGATATGAGCTGCGACATCTTGGACCAACTTATTCAGGTGATCCAGAACAGTCCCATCCACATTAGTCTGCAGTTGGATGAATCGACTGATGTTTCCAACATGAATCAGTTGATTGTGTATACTCAGTACATCAAGGATGGTGAAATTAAAGATGAATTCCTCTTCTGCAAGGCTTTGCAAATGATGATGAAACAGCATATTTATTCCGACTCTTGCACCAGCTCCTTCAGCAGCATCAGATCAAGTGGGGGAGGGTAGGGTTGGTCTGCACAGATGGTGCCCCAGCCATGATAAGGAATAGGTCTGGTTTTGATGCTTTGTTTAAGTAAAGGGTACCAGATATCATTGTAAAGCACTGTGTTCTCCATTGCCATGTTTTGGAGGCAAAATCATTGTAGCGTCACCACTAAGAAGTTCTGTCTATCTGTGTTCAAGTTGTGAATTTCATCCAGGGTGGTTTATTAAACCACAGAGTGTTCAAGTTACTTTGTGAGGAGATGGAAAGCGAACATCAAGTTTTTTCTTCCACACAGAGGTGCGGTGGCTCTCCCGTGGGAATATCCTGACCAGCTTTGCAAAGTTTAATGATGATATTGGAATATTTCTCCAAGAGTATCAGAGTAACTTCACTGAAAATTTTGAGGATGAAGGGTTAATCATTCTCTTTCTTCTCAGGCAGATATTTTCATTCATTTGAATGACCTCAACTTGTCCATGCAAGGCATGTTTGCTAGTAATATTATTTTTACAGAGAAGGTAGAAGTCTTCAAGAGGAAATTCTCACTCTGGAGCTTTGAATCGAGGGAAGGAATGTGGGAAGCCTTCCTATCCTTGAAGAGAAAGGGGGGGGGGAAGACAATCAGCCCCATGCTTGTAGAAAATATTGTTGCTCATCTCTCGCACCTTGAGACCACCATGGCAAAGTATTTTCCCATGGATCATACATATCCAGAATGGATTCAGCAGCCCTTCCTGGCAGACTTGAAGGAGGAGCTTATTGATCTGAAGGTGGACCAAGATTGTCAGACAAATTTCCGTGCATTACTGCAGTCTGCTTTTCGGTGTGTTCAGTTGGTAGTGTACACTGGACTAACACAGGCAGCATTGGAGATGATCATTCCATTTCCAATTAGCTACCTGTGTGAGAAGGTATTCTCCACCATGCTGCTGATCAAAAGAACTGTTCGGAATCGCCTTCAAGGTGGGCTGCTCCACGATGTGAGAGCAGCTCTGGCCAACAGGAAGCTTTGATTTGAGAAACTAGTTGCACATAAGCAGCAACAAAAATTGCACTGATGAGTGTATGTTTGATTACCCTACTGCATATGTCTGATAGAAGTGGTCCATATTATTTACTATTTTCTTTTCTTATTCCTTTTGCCAATAGTATTGGCATCCTTAATGGCTTTGCTTTGGAAAATGAATATATTAAATGATAGAGTAGTAATAAACTTCACTTTACTTTATCCTTGTTGTAACCAGAAACTAGTCGCACATAAACAGCAACAAAAATTGCACTGATGAGTGTATGTTTGATTACCCTACTGTGTGTGTCTGATTGAGTTGGTCCATATTATTTACTATTTGCTATTCTTACTCCATTTGCCAACAGTATTGACATCCTTAATGGCTTTGCTTTGGAAATGACAGAGCAGTACTGCACTCCACTTTACTTTATCCTTGTTGTAACCAGATATTAGAGTTAGGGGTGCTGGACTGCTTAGACCTGACTACAGGGGGTGTTGAGGTCGAAAAAGGTTAAGAAACGCTGATCTAGACCCTTTTAAGCTAACAGGACTCTTTAGGGGTCTATCAAGACACTTTTTTTTTTTTTAATTAAGCTAGTAGGAGTCCGCCAGGGCTCTCGTGGAGTCCACTATAGCCTTTAATAGCCACCAGGACTCATACATGTTAGCCACAACAATTTATAGCCATCAGGGCTCCTACAGGTCAATCACAACCATTTTTAGTCACCGGAACTCCTACAGGTCTACCACACCCCATTTAAGCACAACCCTTCTTAGTCATCTGGCTTTTATGTAGTCCACCACAACCTGTTTCACTCTTGTGGAACATGGAAAAATCAATAGCCACAAGGGGAACACTTGATTCAGTAGAAGACGAACATTTAAACAACATATAATTCAAGCCACTAGAAGTAACAAGCTATATTAGGTTGATGATGACCCCAAACCCAGATCAAGGAAGAGGGTTAGGGTCAGGAAGTACATCCAGAAGTATAACTTAGTGCTAAATGCAATCACTTGGAGAAGAGGCTAGTGACTTTCAGCAACAAGGGAAAACCTGCCAATGATGAAAGAAAATCGTCGATGGCATTTAATTTCTCCTCTTTGTCTTAAAGGTCTGCTAAGAAAATTTGTTATACAATCCCGTCTCAAAGCCTTTCTGGAAGTGTTAATAAAGAACACGTTTCCAACTTAACTACTAATAAAAAAGAAAAAACTGATGTAAATACATAACTTTTCAATAACTTTCTTTCGTGATGTTTATGGCAAAAAAAAATTAATAAAAACCTAATGTAAATACGACATATAGAATTGTAATTATCCTAGACCTTGCTGAAGCCTTAAAAATAAACAATAATGAAAAAATTAGCAGTAATTATTAACATTATTTCTTTCAAAGTAGTAGAATAATAATAATAATAATAATAATAATAATAATAATAATAATAATAATAATAGTAATAATAATAACAATAATAATAATAATAATAATAACAATAATAATAATAATAACAATAATAATAATAATAATAAGAGTTTTGTTAGCAAAATATTTTGCTAATTATAAGCGGTCAACAATATGCAATAACAGTAAATCAAATCAATAAACACTAATCTCCAAGTTCTTTAAAACAATGGAACACTACGTGAAATATGTGACTACTCAAAGGTCCACTACAAAACAAACTATATGAAATTTTCACGTAAATATAGTGGCCATACTACCCATAAAAGTGTGTGGCCGAGCCAAAGAACATATTCGTTCCCCCAGAAAACCAATTTACTCCATCACTTCCAATTTAAGCCCTTAGGAGTAAAGGGTCATGCACTGTGTAAGTGGGTAAACTTCTTTTTACCATAGAGCCCGATAACCGTAGCTTGAGAGAGAGAGAGAGAGAGAGAGAGAGAGAGAGAGAGAGAGAGAGAGAGAGAGAGAGAGAGAGAGAGAGAGAGAGAGAGAGAGAGAGAGAGAGAGAAAAGTAGGATTAATTATTTTTTCCTAAAGACAAAATGCAAATAGTTGATGAGTCATATGCACGTTTAATTCATCAGGTGTGAATAAAACTGTGTTTATCTCTCTCTCTCTCTCTCTCTCTCTCTCTCTCTCTCTCTCTCTCTCTCTCTCTCTCTCTCTCTCTCTCTCTCCTCTCGTCATACAAATCGAATGTGAAGAGGGTGAAGAAGAAAACCACTGAACCCAAAAGAGTACAGGTTTAATCCTCATTAACATAAAAGCGAAAAATCGCCACCACAAATGCACATCTGAAAACTGCAAAAGGATCATTTCATAAATCTTAAAAAGATGATGATGATGATGACGATAATAATAATAATAATAATAATAATAATAATAATAATAATAATAATAATAATAATAATAATAATAATAATAATAATAATAATAATCTCTTAATAAATGATATCCTGATTTTTTTTCTTGAAGTATTTACAATGAGTCTCCATTCGAATGGCTGTAGACAGAGATAGGTTGGAGTTATAGGGGGAATAATAAACCTTTATTTCCATTATACAGTGGGTATTCGTCAGCCGGGGCAAGCCCCAACCCCCCACAGTGGTGCCCAGCCACAGCAGTAACCTGTCAGTAAACAGCTTAAACTCTCGGTCTTGGACGGGAACCGATCTCTCGATCTCGTGAATGTGAAGCCAGCGCATTACCACTGTACTAGCCAGAGAACAGGCTGGATGCCCTCCCTAACGCCTCAAGGCGGGTTCTAACTAGGATAATTATTACAAAATTTCTTAATGTATGGCTACCTTCTACATAGAATACATGATAATCATTCTCATATTGAAATACTAAGTCAAAAGAATGTCAGTAAGCATTTTACACGAGTCTACGCAGGTGTATGTATGTGTGTGTGTAGTTACCCCATTGTCACACAATTCCCCTGATTGTGCTCACGAGAAAGAGCTCTATGCTCATAACTCCCCTCTTCTTGGCCGGTTCCTTCATGTTACTCTCCATCTCCCCTTTTCTTATCTTTCTGCATTAAGTCACTCCCTGTTCTTTGTTTCATATTTCAATAATCAACTATTTCACATTTACAAGCTATTTCCTTTACACTAGGACCTCTAGTTCTAGAGGTAGCTATATCAAAGCATAGTTCCTTAGTAATTCTGTTAAAACCATAGGGGAATTCAAAAACTATAACAATACCCCCCTATACTTACAGCTTCAAGCAGTGGTAAGTCTAACGCCTTCAGCCATTGCTCACAACTTATATATCTCATCCTTAGATATCTAGCCCCTCCACCTCCGTGTTCCTCTGTGTGTCGTAGGAGTGACTAAAGGTGAAGGAGCGAGAGGACTGGAAATCCTCTCCTTTGTATTTGCTCATTCCAAAGAGTCAAAAGTATTTTGCCTTGACTCAACCACTCTCTTTATAAGGCGTGAACTCGCTCAAGTATATATATACACAGCTGGAATAACTAAGTTTGTTATCTTGGAAGAATAAAGGCATTTCCTTATTATTATTATTATTATTACTATTATTATTATTATTATTATTATTATTATTATTATTATTATTATTATTATCTCTCTCTCTCTCTCTCTCTCTCTCTCTCTCTCTCTCTCTCTCTCTCTCTCTCTCTCTCTCAACCAGGTATTTTTGTCCTTAGAATTGGGATTTAAAATGCCTACCGAACACAGGAAGAACGCCACTACCCTCTCCTTCTCAGTCTTATATGTCTCTAACGAACACAACCAATACGAATTACCTTGGGGAGGTGAACTTGGGATATTCTGGGTCTGAATCCGAGACTATATCAACTAAAGGGAGGGAAAACACATTATTTAAATGCAAATACTTAGTACAAGCATTAGTGGACACAGTGCAATTAATGTTTCCCAGATTAAAAGGGGTGTGGCTCCCATTCAGGTCTGCGTGTATGTGGGAGGAACTTAGGTGTTAATCTAATATGATTTGAGTATAAGCAAGTCATACCATAGCCTTCCTCTTTGTACTAGGCGCATATATATATATATATATATATATATATATATATATATATATATATATATATATATATATATATATATATATAAAATCAGGCTAATACACAGAGTAATACTCGAAGTAACAAAGTAAAAATAAATAATAAAAAAAGCGCCACAACTGTTGCCCGATTTTAGCAGACGATGTCACTATTTATACTGGCATCGTGCAAAACACCGGAGCAGAAAGAGAAGAATCCGCTTTCGGCAGTCGTACCCATAAATCGTCCCCAGGCACGTTTTTTTTTCAATTATTTATTTAATTTATATAATTTATTATTTGATTTACATATATATATATATATATATATATATATATATATATATATATATATATATATATATATATATATATATATATATATTTTACTGAATTATTTTATTTATAGATTTCATGAGATCTATATATTCTATATCTATTTGAGTTATATGTTTATATTATTGTTTATATAATTATTTACTTGATACACGGATTTTGATGGATTTATATATCTATTTAATCTATATATATATGCATTTCATTTTTTTTATAATTTAATAAATTATATATTCTATTTATCTATATATATTATATTTCTTTAATTATAATTTTATTTTTAATTACATAAAATCTTTATATATTTACTTTATGTAGTTATTGTACACATTTAGGCCATATTAATATATATTTATTTACACTCTTTATAATTTATGTAACATATTCTATATTTTATTTATTCATACGTAGGGACTGTGTGTATATATATATATATATATATATATATATATATATATATATATATATATATATATATATATATATATATATATATATATATATATATATATATATGAAATTACTTTATTTATGTATAAATATTCTACTCCTTCACTTTATTTTTTCTCACTTAAATAAAAATAAAGCCAGCGCCACGACACGTGGCTTTGTGTACATTGCGCTATTTATTCATTTGTATAATTATTTATATATTTATCTAATTATTTTCCTTTACCAAAGCCGGAACGAGCAAAGATACTGTTCCACTACAGATACCACACATCTAACAGTATGCCCAATGACCATGCCGAGTTGACAGGGTTTATTACAACACGGAAGACAAGCAACTAATCATTCCTTAATCATAAATTATCCTGGAGAAGAGAAGCTCTACAAAATCCTTGAAATGATGTTAAATTCGGGACTTCCAGGGTGGAAGCCAGGCATTCTATCGACTGACATTACCAAAGGATATTTTTTATTTATTTATTCAGATAACTGTACATGGGGACGTGAACATGGGCACTCCCAGTGATACTGCAGTTGCTAAACATTACAATCTATATTTGGTTATATATAAATAAAATATTAATAGAATTTGAAACTAATGTTAAATATCATAGCAAGTAATTAAGAATAAAATATAGTGCAATAATTTACTTTTCACTCAGCCAATTATATACTCTCTTCCTTCAAATAGGTTCAAATGAAAGCTCTACCCGTAATCAAGCCCACCACGGAGGGTTAGGAAGGGCATTCAGCCTAAATCCCAGAGCTTCAACCTGCCTGTTTCCACCTTCATTCAAATAAACCTTTATATCCATTATACAATGGGTATTCGTCAGCCGGGGCAAGCCCCAACCCCCCACTGTGGTGCCCATCCACAGCAGTAACCTCTCAGTACACAGCTTAAACTCTTGAGCTTGGACGGGAACCGATCTCTCGACCTCGTTAATGCGAAGCCAGCGCATTTCCACTGTACTAGCCAGAGGCTAGTACAGTGGTAATAGGGATTAACAGTGACACAAAATGACAACCAACAACAACAGCAACTTATCTGCAGGCGATAATGTAATCAAATAATTTATGAAATAAGTAAGTACATAAGTAAACACACACACACACACACACTATATATATATATATATATATATATATATATATATATATATATATATATATATATATATATATATATATATATATATATATAATTTTTCCCTTAAAATTATGAATGCAGTTAGCATAAACTACATCCTCGCTTAGCATATGCCAATTATCACTATTCTTAAACTATAAAAAGTACTTCTTTACAGCCTACAAAGAAGTTTTCTTACGAAGCTTCAAACTATGACCTCTAGTTCTAGTGCCAGCCATATCAAATTAAAGATCCCTGTCCAATATGCCTAAACCATGAAGGAATTTAAAAACCGTCACCATATCCTCCTCCTCTTCCCTTTAGCTTCAAGTGATGGTAAGTCAAACTTCCTTAGTCTCTCCTCATAACTGGAATCGTGCATCTCTGTCACCAGTTTCGTAGCATGTCTATGAACTTTCTACAGCTTATTGTGTGTGTGTGTGTGTGTGTGTGTGTGTGTGTGTGTGTGTGTGTGTGTGTGTGTGTGTGTGTGTGTGTGTGAGATTGCCATGACGATATCATGTCGTGTACAGGAATGGAAATGAGAGGGAAATGAGAGGCGATCGAATCCCATTTATTTTGTCTAGGAATGAGAGGTATCTGACATACAACCTGCAAGTGCGTGCACAAAAGTCACGTCAAAATTACAATTTCGCTCTGTCTCTCCCCTCTCTGTCTATTTTTCTATCTAGCTATCTACCTATATATATATATATATATATATATATATATATATATATATATATATATATATATATATATATATATATATATATATATATATACCTTGGCTGTTTCCCTCAATTTGGGGGATAGCCGATATAAAAAAAAGAAACAATAAGGGGATTACTTTGCTCTCTCTCTCTCTCTCTCTCTCTCTCTCTCTCTCTCTCTCTCTCTCTCTCTCTCTATATATATATATATATATATATATATATATATATATATATATATATATATATATATATATATATATATATATATATATATATATATATATATATATATATATATGAGAGAGAGAGAGTGCGCGTATATATATACACATATATATATATATGAGAGAGAGTGTGCGCGTATATATATATATATATATATATATATATATATATATATCAAATAAGCACATTACATATGTGAAAACATGAATCATTTTTTACCCCGACCGGGACTCGAACCTAGGACTTATGATTACTAAGTCAAGGCGCTACCGCTACACCACAGAAGGTTAAAAGGAATCCAACCTTATAGCTTATATCTGCTATACTTAGGAATGAACGCATTCTAACTGAATGCCACTATGTTCATATTACAGATTCCCCAACCTCACTCGTGGCTTCATTTTAGCATTTAATTCAATTCCCAATCTCATTCGGGCCATGAAATTATCAAATAAGCACATTACATATGTGAAAACATGAATCATTTTTTACCCCGACCGGGACTCGAACCTAGGACTTATGATTACTAAGTCAAGGCGCTACCGCTACACCACAGAAGGTTAAAAGGAATCCAACCTTATAGCTTATATCTGCTATACTTAGGAATGAACGCATTCTAACTGAATGCCACTATGTTCATATTACAGATTCCCCAACCTCACTCGTGGCTTCATTTTAGCATTTAATTCAATTCCCAATCTCATTCGGGCCATGAAATTATCAAATAAGCACATTACATATGTGAAAACATGAATCATTTTTTACCCCGACCGGGACTCGAACCTAGGACTTATGATTACTAAGTCAAGGCGCTACCGCTACACCACAGAAGGTTAAAAGGAATCCAACCTTATAGCTTATATCTGCTATACTTAGGAATGAACGCATTCTAACTGAATGCCACTATGTTCATATTACAGATTCCCCAACCTCACTCGTGGCTTCATTTTAGCATTTAATTCAATTCCCAATCTCATTCGGGCCATGAAATTATCAAATAAGCACATTACATATGTGAAAACATGAATCATTTTTTACCCCGACCGGGACTCGAACCTAGGACTTATGATTACTAAGTCAAGGCGCTACCGCTACACCACAGAAGGTTAAAAGGAATCCAACCTTATAGCTTATATCTGCTATACTTAGGAATGAACGCATTCTAACTGAATGCCACTATGTTCATATTACAGATTCCCCAACCTCACTCGTGGCTTCATTTTAGCATTTAATTCAATTCCCAATCTCATTCGGGCCATGAAATTATCAAATAAGCACATTACATATGTGAAAACATGAATCATTTTTTACCCCGACCGGGACTCGAACCTAGGACTTATGATTACTAAGTCAAGGCGCTACCGCTACACCACAGAAGGTTAAAAGGAATCCAACCTTATAGCTTATATCTGCTATACTTAGGAATGAACGCATTCTAACTGAATGCCACTATGTTCATATTACAGATTCCCCAACCTCACTCGTGGCTTCATTTTAGCATTTAATTCAATTCCCAATCTCATTCGGGCCATGAAATTATCAAATAAGCACATTACATATGTGAAAACATGAATCATTTTTTACCCCGACCGGGACTCGAACCTAGGACTTATGATTACTAAGTCAAGGCGCTACCGCTACACCACAGAAGGTTAAAAGGAATCCAACCTTATAGCTTATATCTGCTATACTTAGGAATGAACGCATTCTAACTGAATGCCACTATGTTCATATTACAGATTCCCCAACCTCACTCGTGGCTTCATTTTAGCATTTAATTCAATTCCCAATCTCATTCGGGCCATGAAATTATCAAATAAGCACATTACATATGTGAAAACATGAATCATTTTTTACCCCGACCGGGACTCGAACCTAGGACTTATGATTACTAAGTCAAGGCGCTACCGCTACACCACAGAAGGTTAAAAGGAATCCAACCTTATAGCTTATATCTGCTATACTTAGGAATGAACGCATTCTAACTGAATGCCACTATGTTCATATTACAGATTCCCCAACCTCACTCGTGGCTTCATTTTAGCATTTAATTCAATTCCCAATCTCATTCGGGCCATGAAATTATCAAATAAGCACATTACATATGTGAAAACATGAATCATTTTTT
>JAXCGZ010006015.1:0-70000 GCA_037179515.1 Halocaridina rubra
ATACAGTGATCCCTCATTTATCGCGAGGGTTAGGTTCCGGGACCCGTTGCGATGGGTGAATTTCCGCAAAGTAGGATCACCCTATATGTACATAGGTATTTTACATTTATTTTTACGTTTAGTGTATAAACCCTCTCTGTACTGTTAACAAACCACCCTTTACTTCATAAATAACAGCATGCAAGCATAAATTTATATGAAAGTGACAGATAAACTTACTGTGAATGAGGTGGTAATGACATGACATACTCATGTACATAGGTATTTTACAATTATTTTTACGTTTACTGTATAAACCCTTCCTGCACTGTTAAAAAACCACCCTTTACTTTATAAATAACAGCATGCAACGTAAATTTATATGTACGTGATAGGTAAACTTACCGTGAATGAGGTGGTAATGACGTTTGTAAACTCCATAGGAAATTATTCTGCAGCCAATAACAGCTTTACGGCTGCTTTTTGGGGGCGAAGAACATGGTAATGGGGAGTTGCTGTCGCTGTTTCTTCTTTTGTTGGAAGATGGTCTGGTAAGGAATCATGGCATCGTCGAGAAGATGACAGAAGGTTACCGAACGAACCATATTATTATCATGTACCTGCGAGAGTTGTTTGGACTGCTTTCACATGTTCATACATGGCTGCCAAACGTTCGAGTGTCAGGCCAGGTTCTTCAATTTCTTCGTGCGTTTCCTCAAGTTCTTCTACTTCCTCTTCTTCGTTCGCTGATTTTGTCATTTCTTCCAAGTCTTCATCAGTCAAAGGCTGCGAGTGGCAGTCAATCAGTTCATTCACATCTTCGTGAGTCATATCTTTAAAGCCTTCTTCTCTTAGCAATGCAGCTAACTTCACAGCTTTCGCAACTGCCGAGTTATGGACTTCGTCAGGAGCAAATCCCTTGTAGTCGTAGATGACTTCGGGCCACAACTGCTTCCAGCTGGCATTGATTGTGGCTGGCTTCATCTCTTTGATTGCATTTGGAATATTTTGAAGGCATGTGGCAACCGTGTAATTACGCCAGTACGTCTTCATTGAGAATTATTTGTCCGAATCCATGGATTCAACCAGGTTCGCCAGCGCATTTCTTGTGTAGAGGACCTTGAACGCACGAATAATGCCTTGATCCATAGGCTGAATCAGTGACGTCGTATTCGGTGGCAGGAACTCTACTTGAACACCGTCATATTCGAGATTAGTTGCGTGGCCACCAGCATTATCCATCAAAAGAAGGACTTTAATTTCAAGGCCTTTTTCCGCAAGATAAATTTTGACCTGAGGGATAAAGCATTGGTGAAACCAGTCCGATGTGAGGCTTTTCGTAATCCAGGGCTTAGAGTTATGCATCTAGTACACTGGCAGCAGATTCTTATTCTTATTCTTCAAAGCCCTAGGGTTCTTTGACTTGTAGATAAGCCCGCAGTATTCCCTCACATGATGAGGGTAACACGATCTTTGTGAGCTTTAAATCCCGGGGCTTTAGCTTCCTCCTTGAAGAGAAAAGTGCGAGATGGCATTCTCTTCCAGAATAAGACAGTCTCATCCATGTTGAAGACTTGCTCAGGAGCATATTCCCCTTCGGCGATAATTTTCTTGAAGTCGCTGTTCACGTAATCTTCTGCGGCAGCTGTATCTGCAGAGGCAGCTTCTCCATAAACCGAAACGGTTTTTAGGCTATAGTGTTTTTGAAATTTGGCGAACCATCCCTTGCTTGCCACGAACGATTGTATCCTCGGTGGAAAATCACTGGAGGGTCCTGGTTGTGGGTCGTCGATATCTTCTTCTCTCCCCTCCTCTCCACGGTCGCCAGTGTCGTCGTTGGGCTCGTTTGTAGCGAATGTCTCGTACAGCTTCTTCGCCTTTGTTTGTATGATATTGCTCTCTATTCTGATGTTTTTCTTTCTGTAATCAGCAATCCACAGGGCCAAAGCAGATTCCATCCGCACTATTACCTTATTGCGGGATGTTACGACCCTCTTTGCTGATTTATTAAAAGAAATAGTCACTGATTTTCTGATATTTGCCTCGTCATTTTTGATGCAGCGAACAGTAGATTCATTGAGGCCAAAATTCACATCTTCGTGAGTCATATCTTTAAAGCCTTCTCCTCCTAGCAATGCAGCTAACTTCACAGCTTTCGCAACTGCCGAGTTATGGACTTCGTCAGGAGCAAATCCCTTGTAGTCGTAGATGACTTCGGGCCACAACTGCTTCCAGCTGGCATTGATTGTGGCTGGCTTCATCTCTTTGATTGCATTTGGAATATTTTGAAGGCATGTGGCAACCGTGTAATTACGCCAGTACGTCTTCATTGAGAATTATTTGTCCGAATCCATGGATTCAACCAGGTTCGCCAGCGCATTTCTTGTGTAGAGGACCTTGAACGCACGAATAATGCCTTGATCCATAGGCTGAATCAGTGACGTCGTATTCGGTGGCAGGAACTCTACTTGAACACCGTCATATTCGAGATTAGTTGCGTGGCCACCAGCATTATCCATCAAAAGAAGGACTTTAATTTCAAGGCCTTTTTCCGCAAGATAAATTTTGACCTGAGGGATAAAGCATTGGTGAAACCAGTCCGATGTGAGGCTTTTCGTGATCCAGGGCTTAGAGTTATGCATCTAGTACACTGGCAGCAGATTCTTATTCTTATTCTTCAAAGCCCTAGGGTTCTTTGACTTGTAGATAAGCCCGGGCTTTAACATGAAGCCCGCAGTATTCCCTCACATGATGAGGGTAACACGATCTTTGTGAGCTTTAAATCCCGGGGCTTTAGCTTCTTCCTTGAAGAGAAAAGTGCGAGATGGCATTCTCTTCCAGAATAAGACAGTCTCATCCATGTTGAAGACTTGCTCAGGAGCATATTCCCCTTCGGCGATAATTTTCTTGAAGTCGCTGTTCACGTAATCTTCTGCGGCAGCTGTATCTGCAGAGGCAGCTTCTCCATAAACCGAAACGGTTTTTAGGCTATAGTGTTTTTGAAATTTGGCGAACCATCCCTTGCTTGCCACGAACGATTGCATCCTCGGTGGAAAATCACTGGAGGGTCCTGGTTGTGGGTCGTCGATATCTTCTTCTCTCCTCTCCACGGTCGCCAGTGTCGTCGTTGGGCTCGTTTGTAGCGAATGTCTCGTACAGCTTCTTCGCCTTTGTTTGTATGATATTGCTCTCTATGCTGATGTTTTTCTTTCTGTAATCAGCAATCCACAGGGCCAAAGCAGATTCCATCCGCACAATTACCTTATTGCGGGATGTTACGACCCTCTTCGCTGATTTATTAAAAGAAATAGTCACTGTTTTCCTGATATTTGCCTCGTCATTTTTGATGCAGCGAACAGTAGATTCATTGAGGCCAAAATAGCGGCCGACATCTGTAAGCCTTTTTCCTTCTTTTAGCATATCTAACAGTTTCACCTTATCTGTTATGGTTAACATCTTCCTTTGCCGCTTAGGCTCAGTACCAGAAGCCTTAGAAGATGAAGGATGCTTGGGAGGCATTGCAGAGGTTGAAATACCTGAGTAAAAAATCACAAGCAAAACATATTAATAAGCACAACGTGAACGGCGCACACGTGACTTAGACTGAACAAGTGAGGCGAGACAATGGAAGATGGTGGGGGAACCAAACTTCAATCAAAAAGCCAATCAGACCCCATGATATAGAACATGCAGAAAAACAGTTATGTGATTCGTCATCTCCCACCCTTTCATCCAATAGCATTTCATGAACTATCTCACTTTGGTGCGAACCTTTGCGTTTTCCAAGACGCCAATACATTGTACGCTATCGAACAGTATTTCACATGATACAATACTGTGAGTTATATATCTAAATTTATGTTTTTTACTATTTTTTACTGTTTTATTACTCTTAGGCTAGGAAATACTTGTTTTATCAATGAAATAATGAAAATTTCAATATGTACTAGCTCACGTAGGTGCGACCCTTTTTGTTTTCCGAAACGCTGATACCGGTATCTTATTTTACATGGTGCAATGCTGTTAGTATATATGTTTTTTTTACTATTTTTTACTGTTTTATTATTCTTAGGCTAAGAAATACGTTTTTTATCAATAAAATCATGAAACTACTGGAAATTTTAATATATGCTAGCTCACGTAGGTGCGACCCTTTGCGTTTTCCGAAACGCTGATACCAGTATCGTACTTTCTATGGTGTAGAGTTACATGTTTAAATTTATGTTTTTTTTACTATTTCTTACTGTTTTATTATTCGTAGGCTGGGAAATAAATTTTTTTTATCAATAAAATAATGAAATTCTTTTTTTCAATAAAAAAAATGAAAATACTGAAAATTTTTAATTTTTTAATATTTTAATATTTTCGCATATATCCAGAAAAAAAATTGCAAAAAAAACCCCGCGGTGCAGTGAAATCGCGATAGGTGAATCGCGATATTGCGAGGGATCACTGTATATATATATATATATATATATATATATATATATATATATATATATATATATATATATATATATATATATATATATATATATATATATATATTGGCATTTATTATCCTTCTAGAAATCCTGTTCTGTGCATCAGCTACCCTACGGTATTACCAAGCCAATTTTCATCAATTTCCCTTCTGAACCTAAACTTATCAAGCTTAAATCCATTACCCATTACGATTTCTGGTTTGATCATGAATCTTTAAAACTTTATTGATATCACCCTTGTTAATCCCATTCATACACCTCAGTCATATCCCACCTAATTCTGCGCCTCTATAGAGAATGTAGATTAAGTTTTTTAATCTGTCATATTGTAGATTTAGGCATTGCATAATTAATTTTTGTTTTGTTTTTTAGTCATGCTTTGGTTATTTATAATTTTTATTTTATCTTTGTTTACATTTGCAGATAGAGGTTCTTTCTCCTGCATCCTCCTCCCCTTCTACCGCATAAGTTACTTGCTCACGGCCACCATGCATGTCCCAGTGTACTGTATGACTGTTGCCCACTGCATAAGAGTACAGTACAGTAATGTATATTAATTTCTAGCTGTAGAGTAAATATGAATGTCTTTTGTATACTCTTAAAAGTAGATACAGGGCTCTCTGCTTTGCTATGTAGTAATAAAATATGTTTTTTACTTATCTTATATCTTTGGCATGGTGTGTCTATGTAAGTTTTGGAACATATCTATGCCCTTTCTCATTGTTTCCTATGAAAAATGACTCGTTTTTTCACGCGATTTTCCATTTACCCGATACTTCTGAGAACCTATCTAGGCGTTATTCTGAGAACTAGGTATATATATATATATATATATATATATATATATATATATATATATATATATATATATATATATATATATATATATTATATATATATATATATATATATATATATATATATATATATATATATATATATATATATATATATATATATATATATATATATATATATATATATATATATATATATATATATATATATATATATATATATATATATATATATATATATATACACCTTGTTCCTTTATTTCTGAGTTTTCTTTATCAGCGAAATTGCAGTAATGCCCCTAAAAAATAATAGTATAAAAATACGAAATTCATGAATAACGCCCATGCAAAATCATTTGAAAAAAAATTTTCATTATAGTACAAAATCGACTGCCTCGGAGGCACTTTTCCGCCATCCTCCTCTTCTTCTACCGCTTAATGCGATCAGATATTATAAAGAACATTGAAAAAATGCATTAAAAACAAACAGCAAACATATTTTTGACATAATATCGTCAGGGAAATAGCGTGTGTGGGTGCATGAGCTGATACAGAAGTAGCAAAACGTTTGCCGATAGAGGTTCGTTCTTCCGCATCCTACTCCTCTTCTACCGCTTAATGCGATCGGATATTATGAAGAAAATTGAAAAAAAGCATTAAGAATAAACAGCAAACATATTTTCACTATCATATCATCAGGGAAATAGCGTGCAAGGGTGCATCAGCTGATAAGGAAGTGTGACAAAGCGCATGCATCTTCTTCCTCACTGCCACCATCAGTGTTGCCAGAATAGATGAATGAGAGAAATGATAAATATAAAAAATATACTTGTAAGCTGGTAAGTTATATCCAGTATCTTAAAGATGATGTACATTTTTATTTAAATTATAGTATGTACTACCATCTTGTAATTAATATATATCTTAAAATGTACCATCCATTTGAAAATAAAAACATCCGCTTTATCTGGCAACCCCGGCCACCATGCACGTCCCCGTGTAAGCCTGTTGCCAAAGCCATAATAGAGTGCATTAATTTGTTTACTATACAGTAAAGCTGTAAATCTTTTATATTGTACACTATTTGCATGTTAATATAAATAACTACTGGTCTTTCTGCTTTGTTATGTACTTATAAAATATGTTTTACTTATCTTATATCTTTGGTATAGTGTATCTATGGACAGTTGTGGAACGAGCTGTGCCCTTCATCATTGTTTCCTATGGAACATGACTTGTTTTTTCATGCAATTTTCCATTTACTCGTGACTGCTGAGAACCTATCTCTGTTATTCTGAGAAATAGGGGTATATATATATATATATATATATATATATATATATATATATATATATATATATATATATATATATATATATATATATATATATATATATATATATATATATATATATAAGCAAATGCACACACATGGTGGAATGGATAAAAACATACTTAGAGGGAAAGGAATAGAGGGTTAGCATAAGACAATGTGTGAATGGAGAATAGTTAGTAGTGGAGTTCCACAAGGTTCAGTTTTAGGGCCACTTTTGTTCCTTGTACAGTGTATATGTAAATGACCTACCAGAGTCTGAAAATTCATTCATGAATATGTTTGAGATGATGCAAAGATTGTGAAAAAAGTAAGAAAAGAGAACTATGGTGGAGAACTTCAGGACGATCTAAATAGTCTGCATGAGTGGTCAGAAAAGTGGTTAATGACTTTCAATACTTCAAAATGTAAAGTAATGAGAATGGGTACTAGAGATAGAGAATGAGTGAGATCTAGGAGCAAACATACTGGCCGATTTGTCTCCGAAAATGCATATAAATGGCATAGTTAGGGGAGCATTTGCTTTCTTAGCAAATGTAAGGGTAGCCTTCAGGCTCATGGACAAGGAAATGTTCAGAAATATTTATGTAACTTATATGAGGCCAAAGCTTGAATATGCAGCCCCAATTGGCATCCGCTCTTGAAAAAGCACGTAGTCAGGTTGGAAAAGTTCAGAGACAGGCCACAACACTGGTGCCAGAGATATGCAGTTTCAGTTATGATGAGAGGCTAAGGGAATTAGACCTACCATCAGAAGATTGAGAGGGGATATGGTGATGGTTTTTAAATTCCTTCATGGTCATGGCAGAGTGGACAGGGATCGATTTTTTGATATTGCTGTCACTAGAACTAGAGGTTGTAGTTTGAAGCTTCATAAGAAACCATCTTTGCAGGATGTAAGGAAGTACTTTTTTAGTGTAAGAGTGGTTGATAATTGGAATTTGCTAAGCGAGGAGGAAGTTAATGCTAACTCAATCCATAGTTTTAAGGACAAGTATGATGAGTATCACTACGTACAAATTGGAACCGACCAAGAGATGGGAAGTTACGAGCTTAGGGCTGATTCCCGTAAGCACAATTAGGTAATTACACACACACACACACACACACACACACAAAGAGACAGTAATCGAAAAAATGAAAGACGTTGTGATGGAAAGGGCAAACCCACTCATCAGACAGGCACTTGATAAGGAGAAGACAGTGGTAATCTCAGGCATAAGCGAGTCCCAGGAGCCAACATGGCAGGGGAGACTTGAAGAAAATAAAGCTAGGGTTGTAGACCTGATAAGAAAGCTTGGAGTAGTATGTGGTCCTGAGGATATTGTAAACATACACCAGCTAGGTAAATATTCGAGGGAAGGAAAGCCGAGACGAACAAAAGTAACCTTTGAGAGAGGGGAAACATGTAGGGAAATATTGTTGAGAAAAAAAAGTCTAAAAGACCTTCAAGAATTCAAAGAAGTGTTCATTAGACAATACAGAACACAGGAAGAGATGGGAAAGATCAAAAACTTGTTGCAAGAGGCAAGAAGGTTAAATGATGAAAGAAATGAAGAAGAGAAGACAAATTTTCATTACAGAGTTCTTCCAGACAAAGGGGAGATAAAGAAGATAATGACAGAAGATCAGGGGATGGGGCCTCATTAAGATTGTTATACACAAATGCTGATGGATTAGCTGGTAAGGCAGTAGAATTAAAAGATAGGATTCACAACAGTAAGGCAGATATAGTAGCAATTACAGAGACTAAGTTGAGTGAGGACATAAACAGTGTCACAGTTTTTCCTAAGGGTTTCAGAATACTAAGGGTTGAAAGATCTGAGAGGACTGGTGGAGGGATAGCACTGCTCATAAGCGAAAGGATTCAAGTCGAAGAAATAAACTTGGCTATAGAAAGTGAGTTCAAGGAATTTCTTGTTGCTCGCGTAAATACTGGGTCAGAGAGCATTATAATAACTGTTGTATACAACCCACCAAGGAACCAAAATAGGCTTGAAGTTTATGAGGAAAGTCATATAGGTACTATTGAAGTCATAAACTCAGTTGTTAACATGGCATGGGAAAAAAAATGTAGGATTTTGATTATGGGAGACTTTAATCATAAAGAGATAGATTGGATAAATCTTGACCCACACAGTGGTGAGGACTCATTCGGGGCAAGATTCCTAGATTGCGTACAAGGGAATTTCCTACACCAACATGTAATGGAACCAACAAATGCCAGGGGTGGGGATGACCCATCACTACTTGATCTAGTGTTCACAGATAATGTGTTGAATATTGAAAAACTTGAGTATGAACCACCAATTGGAAAGAGTGACCACTGTGTGTTGTTGATGGAGTATATCATTGAAGATATTCTTCCTGAGAGTAGAGGCACTGAGGACATGAGGAGGAACTATCGGAAAGGAGATTACATCAAAATGAATGAGCTTTTTGCAGTTATTGACTGGAGAACCTTATTTTACAACAAATCTGTACAAGAAATGTATGACATCTTTTGTGAGAAATATGGGAAGATAGTAGATTGCTGCATACCTGTCACCAAAGTAGGTGTAATTCATGCCAGAGAGAAATGGTTCGATAATGGGTGTAAAAGAGCTAAGGAGTGGAGAGACAAATGCTGGAAAAGGTATAGGAGGAGAAAAAACATAAATGCCTGGCAAACCTACAAAAGAGCAAGAAATGACTACCTAAGTAAAAGGAGAGAGGCAGAGAGAGACTATGAGAGGGACATCACCAGGAAGGCTAAAGAAAATCCCAAGCTTTTCCACAGCTTTATCAGAGGAAAACTGAAGGTAAAAGAATAGGTTTTAAGGCTAAAGAGAGCGGATGGAAGCATCACTGAGACGGATGAAGAGATCTGCAAAGAATTGAACAAGGAGTTTCAGTCAGTATTTACAGTAGAAAATAGCCCACCCCCTCAGATTGCAGTGATAGAAGCTCAAGGGCCGGTATTAGAGAACATCAACCTTACAGCCACAGAGGTATGCAAAGCGCTGATGGATTTAGATGTTCATAAAGCTACAGGTCCCGATGACATATCTCCTCATGTGCTTAAAAAATGCGCAAACACAATATCAGTGGCACTAAGTATCATATTTAAGGAGTCACTGGAGTCAGGGGAGATTCCAAGATGCTGGAATCAAGCAAATGTGATACCTATCTTCAAAAAGGGAAGGAGGGATACGGCTCTGAACTATAGACCAGTTTCCTTGACCAGCATAGTTTGCAAAGTTATGGAGAAACTACTAAGGAAACTTATCTCTCTTCACTTGGAATCCTTCAACTTTTTGTCAGTGAGGCAACATGGCTTCAGAGAAGGTAGATCAACAGTAACAAACTTATTAGAATTTTATGATGAGGTAAGCCAAATCTTACAGGAAAGAGAGGGCTGGGCAGATTGCATATTCCTAGACTTCCAGAAAGCGTTTGACACTGTTCCACATGGGAGACTTATTAGGAAGCTGCAATCAATGGCTAGAATAGGTGGAAATGTTTTGGAATGGATAAAAACTTACTTAGAAGGAAGGGAACAGAGGGTTAGAGTAAGACACTCAGTGTCTGAATGGAGAAGAGTTAGTAGTGGAGTTCCACAGGGTTCAGTTTTAGGGCCACTTTTGTTCCTTGTATATGTAAATGACCTACCAGAGTCTGTAAATTCATTCATGAATATGTTTACAGATGATGCAAAGATTGTGAAGAAAGTAAAAAACGAGAACAATGGTAGAGAACTTCAGGAGGATCTAAATAATCTGCATGAGTGGTCAGAAAAGTGGCTAATGAAATTCAATACTTCAAAATGTAAGGTAATGAGAATGGGTACAAGTGCAAGAAGGCCCAAGCTTGACTACTCGGTGGCTGGAGTACAACTTCAAGAGACAGAAAATGAGAGAGATCTAGGAGTAAACATACTGGCAGATTTGTCTCCAGAAATACATATAAATGGCATAGTAAGGGCAGCATATGCATTCTTATCAAATGTAAGGGTAGCCTTCAGGCACATGGACAAGGAAATGTTCAGAAATATTTATGTAACCTATGTGAGGTCAAAACTCGAATATGCAGCCCCCTTTTGGAATCCGCACTTGAAAAAGCACATAGCTAAGCTTGAAAAAGTTCAAAGACATGCCACGAAACTGGTGCCAGAAATACGCAATCTCAGTTATGATGAGAGGCTGAGGGAATTAGACTTACCATCACTCGAAGCTAGAAGAGTGAGGGGGGATATGGTGACAGTCTTTAAATTCCTTCATGGTTATGATAGAGTGGATAGGGATCGATATTTTGATATGGCTGGCTCTAGAACTAGAGGTGATAGTTTGAAGCTTCGTAAGAAAACTTCTTCGCAGGATGTAAGGAAATACTTTTTCAGTGTAAGAGTAGTTGATAATTGGAATTGGCTAAGCGAGGAGGTAGTTAATGCTATCTCAATCCATAGTTTTAAGGACAGGTATGATAAGTATCACTAAGTATAAAATGGAAGCGATCAGGAGACGGGAAGATACGAGCTTTGGGCTCTTTCCTGTAAACACAATTAGGTAATCACAATTAGGTAATCACACACACACACACACACACACACACACACACACACACACACACACACACACACACACACACACACACACACACACACACACACACAGAGGTATGCAAAGCGCTGATGGATTTAGATGTTCATAAAGCTACAGGTCCTGATGACATATCCCCTCATGTGCTTAAAAAATGCACAAGCACAATATCAGTGGCACTAAGTATCATATTTAAGGAGTCACTGGAGTCGGGGGAGAATCCAAGATGCTGGAAACAAGCAAATGTGATACCTATCTTCAAAAAGGGAAGGAGGGATACGGCTCTGAACTATAGACCAGTTTCCTTGACCAGCATAGTTTGCAAAGTTATGGAGAAACTACTAAGGAAACATATCTCTCTTCACTTGGAATCCTTCAACTTTTTGTCAGTGAGGCAACATGGCTTCAGAGAAGGTAGATCAACAGTAACAAACTTATTAGAATTTTATGATGAGGTAAGCCAAATCTTACAGGAAAGAGAGGGCTGGGCAGATTGCATATTCCTAGACTTCCAGAAAGCGTTTGCACTGTTCCACATGGGAGACTTATTAGGAAGCTGCAGTCAATGGCTAGAATAGGTGGAAATGTTTTGGAATGGATAAAAACTTACTTAGAAGGAAGGGAACAGAGGGTTAGAGTAAGACACTCAGTGTCTGAATGGAGAAGAGTTAGTAGTGGAGTTCCACAGGGTTCAGTTTTAGGGCCTCTTTTGTTCCTTGTATATGTAAATGACCTACCAGAGTCTGTAAATTCATTCATGAATATGTTTGCAGATGATGCAAAGATTGTGAAGAAAGTAAAAAACGAGAACAATGGTAGAGAACTTCAGGAGGATCTAAATAATCTGCATGAGTGGTCAGAAAAGTGGCTAATGAAATTTAATACTTCAAAATGTAAGGTAATGAGAATGGGTACAAGTGCAAGAAGGCCCAAGCTTGACTACTCGGTGGCTGGAGTACAACTTCAAGAGACAGAAAATGAGAGAGATCTAGGAGTAAACATACTGGCAGATTTGTCTCCTTTTTTTTTTGTTGTTGGATGTTCACCCTTGAGGGTGAGCGGACCTTCCACTTGTGGCCCGCAGGTGGGGTGAGATTTTCTTCGGAGTGTACGTGGTATTCTCTCTTGCTGGCGAATGGGCTTTCCTGTTGGTGAGGAGGTGGGGTGAATTCTTGTTATTGGTGATGATCGGACTTTCCTAATTGGCCCGCAGGTGAGATTGTGCCAAACTGTAAAGATAACGGAGAGCATAAATATTCAGTTGTGAATTATTAGTTTACATCAAACAACATAAATGAATTCCTGTTTTGGGGGAGAGAGAAAGAGTTATTGATTTGTCTCCAGAAATACATATAAATGGCATATTAAGGGCAGCATATGCATTCTTATCAAATGTAAGGGTAGCCTTCAGGCACATGGACAAGGAAATGTTCAGAAATATGTATGTAACCTATGTGAGGCCAAAACTCGAATATGCAGCCCCCTTTTGGAATCCGCACTTGAAAAAGCACATAGCTAAGCTTGAAAAAGTTCAAAGACATGCCACGAAACTGGTGCCAGAAATACGCAATCTCAGTTATGATGAGAGGCTGAGGGAATTAGACTTACCATCACTCGAAGCTAGAAGAGTGAGGGGGGGATATGGTGACAGTCTTTAAATTCCTTCATGGTTATGATAGAGTGGATAGGGATCGATATTTTGATATGGCTGGCTCTAGAACTAGAGGTCATAGTTTGAAGCTTCGTAAGAAAACTTCTTTGCAGGATGTAAGGAAATGCTTTTTCAGTGTAAGAGTAGTTGATAATTGGAATTGGCTAAGCGAGGAGGTAGTTAATGCTATCTCAATCCATAGTTTTAAGGACAGGTATGATAAGTATCACTAAGTCTAAAATGGAAGCGATCAGGAGACGGGAAGATACGAGCTTTTGGCTCTTTCCCGTAAACACAATTAGGTAATCGCACACATAAATACTGGGTCAGAGAGCATTATAATAACTGTTGTATACAACCCACCAAGGAACCAAAATAGGCTTGAAGTTTATGAGGAAAGTCATATAGGTACTATTGAAGTCATAAACTCAGTTGTTAACATGGCACAGGAAAAAAAATGTAGGATTTTGAATATGGGAGACTTTAATCATAAAGAGATAGATTGGATAATTCTTGACCCACACAGTGGTGAGGACTCATTCGGGGTAAGATTCCTAGATTGCGTACAAGGGAATTTCCTACACCAACATGTAATGGAACCAACAAGGGCCAGGGGTGGGGATGAGCCATCACTACTTGATCTAGTGTTCACAGATAATGTGTTGGATATTGAAAAACTTGAGTATGAACCACCAATTGGAAAGAGTGACCACTGTGTGTTGTTGATGGAGTTTATCACTGAAGATATTCTTCCTGAGAGTAGAGGCACTGAGGACATGAGGAAGAACTATCCGAAAGGAGATTACATCAAAATGAATGAGCTTTTTGCAGTTCTTGACTGGAGAACCTTATTTTACAACAAATCTGTACAAGAAATGTATGACATCTTTTGTGAGAAATATTGGAAGATAGTAGATTGCTGCATACCTGTCACCAAAGTAGGTGTAATTCATGCCAGAGAGAAATGGTTTGATATTGGGTGTAAAAGAGCTAAGGAGTGGTGAGACAAATGCTGGAAAAGGTATAGGAGGAGAAAAAACATAAATGCCTGGCAAACCTACAAAAGAGCAAGAAATGACTACCTAAGTAAAAGGAGAGAGGCAGAGAGAGACTATGAGAGGGACATCACCAGGAAGGCTAAAGAAAATCCCAAGCTTTTCCACAGCTTTATCAGAGGAAAACTGAAGGTAAAAGAACAGGTTTTAAGGCTAAAGAGAGCGGAGGGAAGCATCACTGAGACGGATGAAGAGATCTGCAAAGAATTGAACAAGGAGTTTCAGTCAGTATTTACAGTACAAAATTCCCCACCCCCTCAGATTGCAGTGATAGAAGCTCAAGGGCCGGTATTAGAGAACATCAACCTTACAGCCACAGAGGTATGCAAAGCGCTGATGGATTTAGATGTTCATAAAGCTACAGGTCCTGATGACATATCCCCTCATGTGCTTAAAAAATGCGCAAACTCAATATCAGTGGCACTAAGTATCATATATAAAAAGTCACTGGAGTCAGGGGAGATTCCAAGATGCTGGAAACAAGCAAATGTGATACCTATCTTCAAAAAGGAAAGGAGGGATACGGCTCTGAACTATAGACCAGTTTCCTTGACCAGCATAGTTTGCAAAGTTATGGAGAAACTACTAAGGAAACATATCTCTCTTCACTTGGAATCCTTCAACTTTTTGTCAGTGAGGCAACATGGCTTCAGAGAAGGTAGATCAACAGTAACAAACTTATTAGAATTTTATGATGAGGTAAGCCAAATCTTACAGGAAAGAGAGGGCTGGGCAGATTGCATATTCCTAGACTTCCAGAAAGCGTTTGACACTGTTCCACATGGGAGACTTATTAGGAAGCTGCAATCAATGGCTAGAATAGGTGGAAATGTCTTAGAATGGATAAAAACTTACTTAGAAGGAAGGGAACAGAGGGTTAGAGTAAGACACTCAGTGTCTGAATGGAGAAGAGTTAGTAGTGGAGTTCCACAGGGTTCAGTTTTAGAGCCACTTTTGTTCCTTGTATATGTAAATGACCTACCAGAGTCTGTAAATTCATTCATGAATATGTTTGCAGATGATGCAAAGATTGTGAAGGAAGTAAAAAGCGAGAACAATGGTAGAGAACTTCAGGAGGATCTAAATAATCTGCATGAGTGGTCAGAAAAGTGGCTAATGAAATTCAATACTTCAAAATGTAAGGTAATGAGAATGGGTACAAGTGCAAGAAGGCCCAAGCTTGACTACTCGGTGGCTGGAGTACAACTTCAAGAGACAGAAAATGAGAGAGATCTAGGAGTAAACATACTGGCAGATTTGTCTCCAGAAATACATATAAATGGCGTAGTAAGGGCAGCATATGCATTCTTATCAAATGTAAGGGTAGCCTTCAGGCACATGGACAAGGAAATGTTCAGAAATATTTCTGTAACCTATGTGAGGCCAAAACTCGAATATGCAGCCCCCTTTTGGAATCCACACTTGAAAAAGCACATTGCTAAGCTTGAAAAAGTTCAAAGACATGCCACGAAACTGGTGCCAGAAATATGCAATCTCGGTTATGATGAGAGGCTGAGGGAATTAGACTTGCCATCTCTCGAAGCTAGAAGAGTAAGGGGGGATATGGTGACAGTCTTTAAATTCCTTCATGGTTATGATAGAGTGGATAGGGATCGATATTTCGATATGGCTGGCTCTAGAACTAGAGGTCATAGTTTGAAGCTTCGTAAGAAAACTTGTTTGCAGGATGTAAGGAAATACTTTTTCAGTGTAAGAGTAGTTGATAATTGGAATTCGCTAAGCGAGGAGGTAGTTAATGCTATCTCAATCCATAGTTTTAATGACAGGTACGATAAGTATCACTAAGTCTAAAAATGGAACCGATCAGGAGACGGGAAGATACGAGCTTTGGGCTCTTTCCCGTAAACACAGTTAGGTAATCACAATTAGGTAATCACACACACACACAGACCTGATAAGAAAGCTTAGAGTAGTATGTGGTCTTGAGGATATTGTAAACATACACCTACTAGGTAAATATTCGAGGGAAGGAAAGCCGAGACCAACAAAAGTGACCTTTGAGAGAGGGGAAACATGTAGGGAAATATTGTTGAGGAACAAAAGTCTAAAAGACCTTCAAGAATTCAAAGAAGTGTTCATTAAACGATACAGAACACAGGAAGAGATGGGAAAGATAAAAAATTTGTTGCAAGAGGCAAGAAGGTTAAATGATGAAAGAAATGAAGAAGAGAAGAAAAATTTTCATTACAGAGTTCTTCCAGACAAAGGGGAGATAAAGAAGATAATGACAGAAGATCAGGGGATGGGGCCTCATTAAGATTGTTATACACAAATGCTGATGGATTAGTTGGTAAGGCAGTAGAATTAAAAGATAGGATTCACAACAGTAAGGCAGATATAGTAGCAATTACAGAGACTAAGTTGAGTGAGGACATAAGCAGTGTCACAGTTTTTCCTAAGGGCTTCAGAATACTAAGGGTTGAAAGATCTGAGAGGACTGGTGGAGGGATAGCACTGCTCATAAGTGAAAGGATTCAAGTTGAAGAAATAAACTTGGCTATAGAAAGTGAGTTCAAGGAATTTCTTGTTGCTCGCATAAATACTGGGTCAGAGAGCATTATAATAACTATTGTATACAACCCACCAAGGAACCAAAATAGGCTTGAAGTTTATGAGGAAAGTCATATAGGTACTATTGAAGTCATAAACTCAGTTGTTAACATGGCATGGGAAAAAAATGTAGGATTTTGATTATGGGAGACTTTAATCATAAAGAGATAGATTGGATAAATCTTGACCCACACAGTGGTGAGGACTCATTCGGGGCAAGATTCCTAGATTGCGTACAAGGGAATTTCCTACACCAACATGTAATGGAACCAACGAGGGCCAGGGGTGGGGATGAGCCATCACTACTTGATCTAGTGTTCACAGATAATGTGTTGGATATTGAAAAAATTGAGTATGTACCACCAATTGGAAAGAGTGACCACTGTGTGTTGTTGGTGGAGTATATCATTGAGGATATTCTTCCTGAGAGTAGAGGCACTGACGACATGAGGAGGAACTATCCGAATGGAGATTACATCAAAATGAATGAGCTTTTTGCAGTTCTTGACTGGAGAACCTTATTTTACGACAAATCCGTACAAGAAATGTATGACATCTTTTGTGAGAAATATGGGAAGATAGTAGATTGCTGCATACCTGTTACCAAAGTAGGTGTAATTCATGACAGAGAGAAATGGTTCGATAATAGGTGTAAAAGAGCTAAGGAGTGGAGAGACAAATGCTGGAAAAGGTATAGGAGGAGAAAAAACATAAATGCCTGGCAAACCTACAAAAGAGCAAGAAATGACTACCTAAGTAAAAGGAGAGAGGCAGAGAGAGACTATGAGAGGGATATCACCAGGAAGCCTAAAGAAAATCCCAAGCTTTTCCACAGCTTTATCAGAGGAAAACTGAAGGTAAAAGAACAGGTTTTAAGGCTAAAGAGAGCGGATGGAAGCATCACTGAGACGGATGAAGAGATCTGCAAAGAATTGAACAAGGAGTTTCAGTCAGTATTTACAGTAGAATATACCCCACCCCCTCAGATTGCAGTGGTAGAAGCTCAAGGGCCGGTATTAGAGAACATCAACCTTACAGCCACAGAGGTATGTAAAGCGCTGATGGATTTAGATGTTCATAAAGCTACAGGTCCTGATGACATATCCCCTCATGTGCTTAAAAAATGCGCAAACTCAATATCAGTGGCACTAAGTATCATATTTAAAAAGTCACTTGAGTCAGGGGAGATTCCAAGATGCTGGAAACAAGCAAATGTGATACCTATCTTCAAAAAGGGAAGGAGGGATACGGCTCTGAACTATAGACCAGTTTCCTTGACCAGCATAGTTTGCAAAGTTATGGAGAAATTAGTAAGGAAACATATCTCTCTTCACTTGGAATCCTTCAACTTTTTGTCAGTGAGGCAACATGGCTTCAGAGAAGGTAGATCAACAGTAACAAACTTATTAGAATTTTATGATGAGGTAAGCCTAATCTTACAGGAAAGAGAGGGCTGGGCAGATTGCATATTCCTAGACTTCCAGAAAGCGTTTAACACTGTTCCACATGGGGGACTTATTAGGAAGCTGCAATCAATGGCTAGAATAGGTGGAAATGTTTTGGAATGGATAAAAACTTACTTAGAAGGAAGGGAACAGAGGGTTAGAGTAAGACACTCAGTGTCTGAATGGAGAAGAGTTAGTAGTGGAGTTCCACAGGGTTCAGTTTTAGAGCCACTTTTGTTCCTTGTATATGTAAATGACCTACCAGAGTCTGTAAATTCATTCATGAATATGTTTGCAGATGATGCAAAGATTGTGAAGAAAATAAAAAACGAGAACAATGGTAGAGAACTTCAGGAGGATCTAAATAATCTGCATGAGTGGTCAGAAAAGTGGCTAATGAAATTCAATACTTCAAAATGTAAGGTAATGAGAATGGGTACAAGTGCAAGAAGGCCCCAAGCTTGACTACTCGGTGGCTGGAGTACAACTTCAAGAGACAGAAAATGAGAGAGATCTAGGAGTAAACATACTGGCAGATTTGTCTCCAGAAATACATATAAATGGCATATTAAGGGCAGCATATGCATTCTTATCAAATGTAAGGGTAGCCTTCAGGCACATGGACAAGGAAATGTTCAGAAATATTTATGTAACCTATGTGAGGCCAAAACTCGAATATGCAGCCCCCTTTTGGAATCCGCACTTGAAAAAGCACATAGCTAAGCTTGAAAAAGTTCAAAGACATGCCACGAAACTGGTGCCAGAAATACGCAATCTCAGTTATGATGAGAGGCTGAGGGAATTAGACTTCCCATCACTCGAAGCTAGAAGAGTGAAGGGGGATATGATGACAGTCTTTAAATTCCTTCATGGTTATGATAGAGTGGATAGGGATCGATATTTTGATATGGCTGGCTCTAGAACTAGAGGTGATAGTTTGAAGCTTCGTAAGAAAAGTTCTTTGCAGGATGTAAGAAAATACTTTTTCAGTGTAAGAGTAGTTGATAATTGGATTTGGCTAAGCGAGGAGGTAGTTAATGCTATCTCAATCCATAGTTTTAATGACAGGTATGATAAGTATCACTAAGTATAAAATGGAAGCGATCAGGAGACGGGAAGATACGAGCTTTGGGCTCTTTCCCGTAAACACAATTAGGTAATCACACACACACACACACACACACACACACACACACACACACACACACACACACACACACACACACACACACACACACACACACACACACACACACACACACACACACATACACCAACTAGGTAAATATTCGAGGGAAGGAAAGCCGAGACCAACAAAAGTAACCTTTGAGAGAGGGGAGACATGTAGGGAAATATTGTTGAGAAAAAAAAGTCTAAAAGACCTTCAAGAATGCAAAGAAGTGTTCATTAGACGGTACAGAACACAGGAAGAGATGGGAAAGATCAAAAACTTGTTGCAAGAGGCAAGAAGGTTAAATGATGAAAGAAATGAAGAAGAGAAGAAAAATTTTCGTTACGGAATACTTCCAGACAAAGGGGAGATAAAGAAGATAATGACAGAAGATCAGGGGATGGGGCCTCATTAAGATTGTTATACACAAATGCTGATGGATTAGCTGGTAAGGCAGTAGAATTAAAAGATAGGATTCACAACAGTAAGGCAGATATAGTAGCAATTACAGAGACTAAGTTGAGTGAGGACATAAACAGTGTCACAGTTTTTCCTAAGGGCTTCAGAATACTAAGGGTCGAAAGATCTGAGAGGACTGGTGGAGGGATAGCACTGCTCATAAGTGAGAGGATTCAAGTTGAAGAGATAAACTTGACTATAGAAAGTGAGTTCAGGGAATTTCTTGTTGCTCGCATAAATACTGGGTCAGAGAGCATTATAATAACTGTTGTATACAACCCACCAAGGAACCAAAATAGGCTTGAAATTTATGAGGAAAGTCATATAGGTACGATTGAAGTCATAAACTCTGTTGTTAACATGGCGCGGGAGAAAAAATGTAGGATTTTGATTATGGGAGACTTTAATCATAAAGAGATAGATTGGATAAATCTTGACCCACACAGTGGTGAGGACTCCTTTGGGGCAAGATTCCTAGATTGCGTACAAGGGAATTTCCTACACCAACATGTAATGGAACCAACAAGAGCCAGGGGTGGGGATTAGCCATCACTACTTGATCTGGTGTTCACAGATAATGTGTTGGATATTGAAAATATTGAGTATGAACCACCAATTGGAAAGAGTGACCACTGTGTGTTGTTGATGGAGTATATCATTGAAGACATTCTTCCTGAGAGTAGAGGCACTGAGGACATGAGGAGGAACTATCAGAAAGGAGATTACATCAAAATGAATGAGCTTTTTGCAGTTATTGACTGGAGAACCTTATTTTACAACAAATCTGTACAAGAAATGTATGACATCTTTTGTGAGAAATATGGGAAGATAGTAGATTGCTGCATACCTGTCACCAAAGTAGGTGTAATTCATGCCAGAGAGAAATGGTTCGATAATGGGTGTAAAAGAGCTAAGGAGTGGAGAGACAAATGTTGGAAAAGGTATAGGAGGAGAAAAAACATAAATGCCTGGCAAACCTACAAAAGAGCAAGAAATGACTACCTAAGTAAAAGGAGAGAGGCAGAGAAAGATTATGAGAGGGACATCACCAGGAAGGCTAAAGAAAATCCCAAGCTTTTCCACAGCTTTATCAGAGGAAAACTGAAGGTAAAAGAACAGGTTTTAAGGCTAAAGAGAGCGGATGGAAGCATCACTGAGACGGACGAAGAGATCTGCAAAGAATTGAACAAGGAGTTTCAGTCAGTATTTACAGTAGAAAATACCCCACCCCCTCAGATTGCAGTGATAGAAGCTCAAGGGCCGGTATTAGAGAACATCAACCTTACAGCCACAGAGGTATGCAAAACGCTGATGGATTTAGATGTTCATAAAGCTACAGGTCCTGATGACATATCCCCTCATGTGCTTAAAAAATGCGCAAACACAATATCAGTGGCACTAAGTATCATATTTAAGGAGTCATTGGAGTCGGGGGAGATTCCAAGATGCTGGAAACAAGCAAATGTGATACCTATCTTCAAAAAGGGAAGGAGGGATACGGCTCTGAACTATAGACCAGTTTCCTTGACCAGCATAGTTTGCAAACTTATGGAGAAACTACTAAGGAAACATATCTCTCTTCACTTGGAATCCTTCAACTTTTTGTCAGTGAGGCAACATGGCTTCAGAGAAGGAAGATCAACAGTAACAAACTTATTAGAATTTTATGATGAGGTAAGCCAAATCTTACAGGAAAGAGAGGGCTGGGCAGATTGCATATTCCTAGACTTCCAGAAAGCGTTTGACACTGTTCCACATGGGAGACTTATTAGGAAGCTGCAATCAATGGCTAGAATAGGTGGAAATGTCTTGGAATGGATAAAAACTTACTTAGAAGGAAGGGAACAGAGGGTTAGAGTAAGACACTCAGTGTCTGAATGGAGAAGAGTTAGTAGTGGAGTTCCACAGGGTTCAGTTTTAGGGCCACTTTTGTTCCTTGTATATGTAAATGACCTACCAGAGTCTGTAAATTCATTCATGAATATGTTTGCAGATGATGCAAAGATTGTGAAGAAAGTAAAAAACGAGAACAATGGTAGAGAACTTCAGGAGGATCTAAATAATCTGCATGAGTGGTCAGAAAAGTGGCTAATGAAATTCAATACCTCAAAATGTAAGGTAATGAGAATGGGTACAAGTGCAAGAAGGCCCAAGCTTGACTACTCGGTGGCTGGAGTACAACTTCAGGAGACAGAAAATGAGAGAGATCTAGGAGTAAACATATTGGCAGATTTGTCTCCAGAAATACATATAAATGGCGTAGTAAGGGCAGCATATGCATTCTTATCAAATGTAAGGGTAGCCTTCAGGCACATGGACAAGGAAATGTTCAGAAATATTTATGTAACCTATGTGAGGCCAAAACTCGAATATGCAGCCCCCTTTTGGAATCCGCACTTGAAAAAGCACATAGCTAAGCTTGAAAAAGTTCAAAGACATGCCACGAAACTGGTGCCAGAAATACGCAATCTCGGTTATGATGAGAGGCTGAGGGAATTAGACTTGCCATCACTCGAAGCTAGAAGAGTAAGGGGGGATATGGTGACAGTCTTTAAATTCCTTCATGGTTATGATAGAGTGGATAGGGATCGATATTTCGATATGGCTGGGTCTAGAACTATAGGTCATAGTTTGAAGCTTCGGAAGAAAACTTGTTTGCAGGATGTAAGGAAATACTTTTTCAGTGTAAGAGTAGTTGATAATTGGAATTCGCTAAGCGAGGAGGTAGTTAATGCTACCTCAATCCATAGTTTTAAGGACAGGTATGATAAGTATCACTAAGTCTAAAAATGGAAGCGATCAGGAGACGGGAAGATACGAGCTTTGGGCTCTTTCCCGTAAACACAATTAGGTAATCACAATTAGGTAATCACACACACACACACACACAGACCTGATAAGAAAGCTTGGAGTAGTATGTGGTCTTGAGGATATTGTAAACATACACCAACTAGGTAAATATTCGAGGGAAGGAAAGCCAAGACCAACAAAAGTGACCTTTGAGAGAGGGGAAACATGTAGGGAAATATTGTTGAGGAACAAAAGTCTAAAAGACCTTCAAGAATTCAAAGAAGTGTTCATTAGACGATACAGAACACAGGAAGAGATGGGAAAGATGAAAAATTTGTTGCAAGAGGCAAGAAGGTTAAATGATGAAAGAAATGAAGAAGAGAACAAAAATTTTCATTACAGAGTTCTTCCAGACAAAGGGGAGATAAAGAAGATAATGACAGAAGATCAGGGGATGGGGCCTCATTAAGATTGTTATACACAAATGCTGATGGATTAGTTGGTAAGGCAGTAGAATTAAAAGATAGGATTCACAACAGTAAGGCAGATATAGTAGCAATTACAGAGACTAAGTTGAGTGAGGACATAAACAGTGTCACAGTTTTTCCTAAGGGCTTCAGAATACTAAGGGTTGAAAGATCTGAGAGGACTGGTGGAGGGATAGCACTGCTCATAAGTGAAAGGATTCAAGTTGAAGAAATAAACTTGGCTATAGAAAGTGAGTTCAAGGAATTTCTTGTTGCTCGCATAAATACTGGGTCAGAGAGCATTATAATAACTATTGTATACAACCCACCAAGGAACCAAAATAGGCTTGAAGTTTATGAGGAAAGTCATATAGGTACTATTGAAGTCATAAACTCAGTTGTTAACATGGCATGGGAAAAAAAATGTAGGATTTTGATTATGGGAGACTTTAATCATAAAGAGATAGATTGGATAAATCTTGACCCACACAGTGGTGAGGACTCATTCGGGGCAAGATTCCTAGACTGCGTACAAGGGAATTTCCTACACCAACATGTAATGGAACCAACGAGGGCCAGGGGTGGGGATGAGCCATCACTACTTGATCTAGTGTTCACAGATAATGTGTTGGATATTGAAAAAATTGAGTATGTACCACCAATTGGAAAGAGTGACCACTGTGTGTTGTTGATGGAGTATATCATTGAGGATATTCTTCCTGAGAGTAGAGGCACTGACGACATGAGGAGGAACTATCCGAATGGAGATTACATCAAAATGAATGAGCTTTTTGCAGTTCTTGACTGGAGAACCTTATTTTACGACAAATCCGTACAAGAAATGTATGACATCTTTTGTGAGAAATATGGGAAGATAGTAGATTGCTGCATACCTGTTACCAAAGTAGGTGTAATTCATGCCAGAGAGAAATGGTTCGATAATAGGTGTAAAAGAGCTAAGGAGTGGAGAGACAAATGCTGGAAAAGGTATAGGAGGAGAAAAAACATAAATGCCTGGCAAACCTACAAAAGAGCAAGAAATGACTACCTAAGTAAAAGGAGAGAGGCAGAGAGAGACTATGAGAGGGATATCACCAGGAAGCCTAAAGAAAATCCCAAGCTTTTCCACAGCTTTATCAGAGGAAAACTGAAGGTAAAAGAACAGGTTTTAAGGCTAAAGAGAGCGGATGGAAGCATCACTGAGACGGATGAAGAGATCTGCAAAGAATTGAACAAGGAGTTTCAGTCAGTATTTACAGTAGAATATACCCCACCCCCTCAGATTGCAGTGATAGAAGCTCAAGGGCCGGTATTAGAGAACATCAACCTTACAGCCACAGAGGTATGTAAAGCGCTGATGGATTTAGATGTTCATAAAGCTACAGGTCCTGATGACATATCCCCTCATGTGCTTAAAAAATGCGCAAACTCAATATCAGTGGCACTAAGTATCATATTTAAAAAGTCACTTGAGTCAGGGGAGATTCCAAGATGCTGGAAACAAGCAAATGTGATACCTATCTTCAAAAAGGGAAGGAGGGATACGGCTCTGAACTATAGACCAGTTTCCTTGACCAGCATAGTTTGCAAAGTTATGGAGAAACTACTAAGGAAACATATCTCTCTTCACTTGGAATCCTTCAACTTTTTGTCAGTGAGGCAACATGGCTTCAGAGAAGGTAGATCAACAGTAACAAACTTATTAGAATTTTATGATGAGGTAAGCCTAATCTTACAGGAAAGAGAGGGCTGGGCAGATTGCATATTCCTAGACTTCCAGAAAGCGTTTAACACTGTTCCACATGGGGGACTTATTAGGAAGCTGCAATCAATGGCTAGAATAGGTGGAAATGTTTTGGAATGGATAAAAACTTACTTAGAAGGAAGGGAACAGAGGGTTAGAGTAAGACACTCAGTGTCTGAATGGAGAAGAGTTAGTAGTGGAGTTCCACAGGGTTCAGTTTTAGGGCCACTTTTGTTCCTTGTATATGTAAATGACCTACCAGAGTCTGTAAATTCATTCATGAATATGTTTGCAGATGATGCAAAGATTGTGAAGAAAATAAAAAACGAGAACAATGGTAGAGAACTTCAGGAGGATCTAAATAATCTGCATGAGTGGTCAGAAAAGTGGCTAATGAAATTCAATACTTCAAAATGTAAGGTAATGAGAATGGGTACAAGTGCAAGAAGGCCCAAGCTTGACTACTCGGTGGCTGGAGTACAACTTCAAGAGACAGAAAATGAGAGAGATCTAGGAGTAAACATACTGGCAGATTTGTCTCCAGAAATACATATAAATGGCATATTAAGGGCAGCATATGCATTCTTATCAAATGTAAGGGTAGCCTTCAGGCACATGGACAAGGAAATGTTCAGAAATATTTATGTAACCTATGTGAGGCCAAAACTCGAATATGCAGCCCCCTTTTGGAATCCGCACTTGAAAAAGCACATAGCTAAGCTTGAAAAAGTTCAAAGACATGCCACGAAACTGGTGCCAGAAATACGCAATCTCAGTTATGATGAGAGGCTGAGGGAATTAGACTTACCATCACTCGAAGCTAGAAGAGTGAAGGGGGATATGATGACAGTCTGAGGGAATTAGACTTACCATCACTCGAAGCTAGAAGAGTGAAGGGGGATATGATGACAGTCTTTAAATTCCTTCATGGTTATGATAGAGTGGATAGGGATCGATATTTTGATATGGCTGGCTCTAGAACTAGAGGTGATAGTTTGAAGCTTCGTAAGAAAAGTTCTTTGCAGGATGTAAGAAAATACTTTTTCAGTGTAAGAGTAGTTGATAATTGGAATTGGCTAAGCGAGGAGGTAGTTAATGCTATCTCAATCCATAGTTTTAATGACAGGTATGATAAGTATCACTAAGTATAAAATGGAAGCGATCAGGAGACGGGAAGATACGAGCTTTGGGCTCTTTCCCGTAAGCACAATTAGGTAATCACAATTAGGTAATCACACACACACGACGCTCCCCTCCTTATGAACAACCAAGTTGCGATTATTTGCAGATGCAATCTTTACTGTACTGTATTATTACATATTATCACTGTATTAAAATTCATTAATACTGTATACTTTATATTTTTTGTAGTAGTTAAGTGTCTTTACCCTAAGTACTGACTAGCTCTGCATATGTGTGACTATTTAGATTTAACTTAAGTCATATAAATATTGACTATGCTTTGTTTTTTTCTTGAAAGTCATATTTATAATTTTAAACATGCTGTTGTTCCCTTTATTTTTCTTGTAATGAGTGTTTTTTCTCTAAAATTTACACACATCTGGTTTGCAGTGTGTTTCAAAAATAAAATGGGAATATAGATTTAACTTTTATTATGTAAATATTGACTATTTGATTTTTTTTGTAAATTTGGATTAACTTTTGATTTCTGTTTTATGAATGTCATATTCATAATATTAAAAAGGCTATTGTAACCTTTTTTCTTGTAGTAAATAGCTTTTTATATCTCCATAACTTCCCCATTTCTGATATACAACATATTAATGGAATACGTTTAGATTAATTCTGAATGTGTGCATTAAGATTACTTGTATGCATGTTAGTATATGATTGCTTCACTTTAACCTCTGTGTTTGTTCTTTCTAGCATGACGGGCTATCTAACTAGTGGGTCAGTTTTCTTCTGTTGTCAATTTTCTTTTGAAATGTATTATTGCATTAAAGAGTTAATTAGAGCATATAATACTGTGCTGACATACGAGTTTTGTTTATATTCCTGTAGTTCTTTATATATGATCAAATAAATTTATTATATGTAAAAGCATGAAGCATCTTTTGCCACTGGCCAGTATTCGAACCTAGGATACTGCCAGTGTGTCAAGGTGGTACAGTTGGTAGCACCTTGGTACACTGATTATGTGCCCGAGGCTCAAATCCCAGCCAGGGGCAAACTATGTTTCATCTTCATAATTGTATTGTATGTTTCTCTACTAAAAACATGTTTTCTTGACTTGTTAGATGGAGATACATGGATTTTTATTTCGATTAAGTTAATAATTGTTCATAGATCACTTATAAAAGAGAAATTAAAGTTTTCTATTGATAAGCATCCTGAATCCTGATACAAAATGCATAATTAATTGCAGTAAATCCAGCTTATTTTGCACTGTATAACTTGTGTTGTTTTTTCCAGTGGTTGGTTATTTGGCAAAACCAGAGAAGTAGATAAGGCTAAAGAGAAACCAAAAATAGAACCTGCCACTCCTTTACCTTGTAGGTAAGTGTATTTTAACTCTTTCTAAATGAACATTAACCTCTCTGCACGCAACGTCGAAATATCGTTTTTGCCTTTCTGAGAGTTTTTGGCATGGACGAAATATCTCGTTAAAAATTTAACATATAAAATTACGCTTTGAACAAGTATTCTTGTCCATTCTGGCTCTCTCTTAGCTTTCCTAAGGCAGAGAAGAGTATTTTCGTATTAACCATACGTCCGCCAACTCCACTCTTAGTGTTTCAGCCATTCCCATTATGAGGTGAGACATATCAATATTGACTTCTCTCAGGGTTTTTGCTCAGTGCATCTGGAATTGCATTTTTTTATTAATTTGCCTGTGAAGAGGTTAAAATTAATGTTTATGATGAGAGTATTGAAGAAATTATTTAACACATTTTTTTTTGTTGTAGTATGTATTCCCTGGTGGTAGGGGGAGAAAAACTTCCATTCCTGTATTCCCTTTGTCGTAGAATATGACTAAAAGAGATATACCTGAATGGTTTGGGAGAAAGGACCCCACCCATATATACCCTTGTATGTCATAAGGTCTGACTGAAATTGTTATCCCATGTGGTGGAGAAAAAATATTTGGCTCACATCCAGTGGATGTTGTAAGAGTCAAATAAAAGTGATTGGGATTGAAGGAGTGGTTCTTCTTTGCTACTTGAATTTGTTTCATTTGCTACAAAGCATCTACTAGAGAGGTTGAAGAATATTCGCTTTTATTCCAATATTTGTGATTAAAATCAGCTACAGTGATTTGAATTACCTATTATGCATTTTATATATGAAAATTCTCCCTATTAGAGACTCAATGGGGTGATTGTTTGTGGGCATTTGTTCTTTGTGACACTTGTCCCTGGGGCAGTTGTCTGAGAACAGTTGCCCTAGGGCAGTACCCCTGATGCCATGTAGGTTATGATTGAAGCCAAGATATCTGCCTTTTTGTTCAGTTTAGCCCCCTTTTCTGGCTTCATTGGGATATTGTGTAATGTTTTAAAGCATGCTTATATTGATATTGTCTGAAGTTAAGCTCTATTCTAATAATTTGTGTACTAGCATACTTAAACCAGCTACGGCAGTCAGGTCTCACAGCTGAAATTCTTTGCCCAGTTACCCTGTAGGTGACCCAAGCATGATGGTGTGGGGAATTTTAAGAACCCTTTATTCTCAAGGAGCTGAAGGAGTGATTCAGGTATGCTTGGTTTCTGGTGAATACTGTAATTGTGCTTTCACTTTGCTGCATCCTTAAAAGGGGGATTGTGGACATTTTATTTGTATGTATGTATGATACCATTTGCTATTTGAGCTCTGTAGAAAGATGAGACCTGAGACTTCAATATATCATCATCGATTTCTTGATCTTCTTCACTATGTACGGTGTGCATAAGTTTGACCGCCAACAAATATTTTTGTGAATAGAAAGAGAATGAAGTCTTTTTTTATCATTTAGTTTTTTCCTTTGGTTGTGGCCACCCTGCTCACCCTGGTAGGAGAAGGCAATGCATATTAAAAAGTATTCTGACTGAATAAGAATATCGAGAAATGTCATTATTATATTGTTAAATGAGATCAATTTGAGTTCGCAGGATATGGAACTTAAGGTTTATAAATCTCCACATTATTGCAGTTTGAAAGTTTTTTGAGGAATTCGTTATACAGTATTTCTGCCTTGGGATATTTCTGTAAATGGTTATGTTTATTTACTTATGTTTCATCACATGTGCATAAGTTTAGCTGTGAGTTAATCTTAGCAATTATAAGAGATGGAATTGAGTGTTGAGGTTTTGTTTTTATACATTTTTTTTTTTTACCTGGCTTACCATTGTTGGAGAGGGCAGCATGCATGATGGAGAAAATTATATTCCAAAACGTTTTTAACTTTTTCATGTCACATTTGTTCATTAAAAATGATAATAATATAGTGTTTAACATTTTTATGCCATGTATGTTTATATGTAGGTCATCTATACCTGACAAGAGAAGAACAGGTCTGTCTGTGAGCTTAGCCCCTGGACGACGGTTAGCAGCAGTTACTGATGATTTTGGCCGTGTGACTGTTGTGGATGTGCAGAGGGGAGCTACCATTCGAATGTGGAAAGGTGAAGTGTTCGTATTTTTTCTGTCATATTGCTGTTTTTCAGGATATTTGTTAAATTCTGTGGTAGGGTTATTTTTATTGGTGATGTTACGGGGTTGCTTATTGGGGTCAATTGGGGGTCTAGGTCCATTTTAATGAGTTTATTCAACTTATATCTTCAATAAAAGCTGTCTTGGAACAAATTTGCGATATAAGGCGAATGTCTTTATATAGCATTTGCCTCTTCCCCACCAAGCAAATTACAATCAGAACGTATAAATAATACCTACAAGTTAATTGTTGTTTTATGTCACTATTAATCTCCATTCGAATGGGGTGAACATTGATAGGTTGAAGCTGGGGATAAGAATGATAATCCTTAATAGTCATCAGCTTCTAGGGTTCTCCCCTTCAACCTTCTCTCATTTAAGTTTATGCTTTAGAATGACTATTCTTGTCTTCTAGAAAGGGGACCATGGAAGCCGAGTGGTTAGAGCACTTTCCTCGGGAGTTGTCATGATTGTGAATGAGTCTACAATGGGGTATTAGGAAGAGCATGCAACCTTAGTTCTTGAGCCACAATCAGTCTGTGGCCACCCCCGTAATGGGGACTAATAGTAACACATAAAATATAAATATTCAATTTTGGCTTTTAGATACCATCTGCCATGTTTATTAATAATACCATATACCAGTTTAACATTTGCATTTTACTATAGCTCAAAGTAAGTTATAATTGACCGCTGCTTTTCTGTGTGATGTTACAGCAATAATTGGTTTTTTCTTATTTATAAATATGGTCGTATCTTGCAGTAGCTACCAGAGTGATCGCTTCGTATCAGTAGACCTGAAGCAAAGAAGCTTTTAGTATATCTCGTCCATTCTCACTGCTAATAACTGTTTTACAGCAAAAAAAAAAAAAAAATGCCTTGATAATCTTGTCGAACGGCTTGCAAGTTATTTTGAAGTTGTTTTTATTTTTCTCGGATCTGCAGTAAATGTTTTTCACAGCACCTGACTTTATATTCCATTCTAACTAACACTGTGGCAACAGTATTTATTAGAAGAAAAGGAAGTACAGTGAGGGAGGGATTGACAACCTCTCAATTTGCTGTTCCTTTTATTCACATCGTATGAGATTCCCAATCCATTACTATATAGGTATATCCCTTTTAGCCACCTCTTACAACACAAATGACACATTAGATTCAACCTCTTCCTTTTTCTCTCTCTGAAGGTTTAGTATTAAAATAATCTTTGTTTTATGTGCCACAATTAATCATAATATGGGGTCACACGCAGATTGGTGCTGGAAGGGTAAGATTGGATGACCTTCTTAATACTGCACAGTGGGTGTGATTGTGGGTCTGTCACCTCCTTAGTCGAATATCCTAAGCACTACACTGAGGCAGTCCCCTTTCAATATATTAGTATTAATAATAATAATATGAATATTTGGAGTTAGGAGAAGTAGTTGAGGTATGTGTGCACCGTGGTGAATTTGTGTTTCTTTGCTTGGTCACCCCCCTTACAAGGGGGAATGGGGCCAAGTATATATATGCTTGTGGTTTATATTACTTCTTACGTTATAGGATATAGAGATGCTGACTGTGGCTGGGAAGACGTTGAGGGCGATTGGGGTGGTTTAAAACGCAGGGTGTCTTTCCTGCTTATTTATGCTCCTCGCCGAGGATTGTTGGAAGTGTGGACTCCTCAGCAAGGGCCTAGAGTTGCCGCTTTTAATGTGCCAAAGTATTCCAGGTATTTTAGAGCTTATGCTTCAAAGCAGTATTTCTGTTTTTTCAGTGTTCAAGATTTTAGAAGTGTATCTTCTGCGGATTAGATGTATAAAGAGTGTGTACTCTGGAGGCTATTTGTCCTCAACTTTGATACCTGTAATGGAGGTGACTCCTCATTTTATCTAATGTTGAAGTAAACTTAGCTAGTTGGATCTTACGCTTCACAGTAGAATTCCTTTGTTTTTTCGATGTTTATTATTTTTAAAGTGTGTCCTCTGCCAGTTATATGTATAAAGAGTGTGGACTATAAAGGCTATATGTCCACAACTTTGATACCTGTAAGTGATTCTCCAATGCTGAAGGAAACTTAGCTAGTCTTCATATTTTTAGTTTTAGAAATAGATTCATCTTTGCCCTACAAACTGTAGGGTTTTAGAATTTGCATCACGTCAGCTACAAATTGCAAGGATTTAGAATTAGAATCACGTTAGTCCTAGAAATTGTAAACTTTTAGAATTAGAATTCGTCAGTCCTACAAGTTGTAAGAAAATTTACATTTTGCATATGATATATTTCAATGAAAGCTCATTAAATATACTTATGATTATCTTGCATAGGGGAGTGTCTGTATATATTATCTAAGGTTGTTGATGGTGCAACATCTATCTCATTTCCTGTTACCACTGGTGTTCCACAAGTCTCTTTTCTTTCACATACTTTGTTATTTCTCTTTATCAACAATCATCTTTAGTCCCTCTCCTCCTCTTTTCTCTACGTTGTTGCCGATGATTCTATCCTTCATTTTCAGAGGGTATATGAGTGGGGGAACCAAAATCATTATAAATTTAATGCCTCCCAGACTCAGTTTCTGGCTGTCTTTATCTTCTTCTCCTTCTGATAATCCTGTTGTCTTCGAAACTTATGAAATTTACTCTTTATTAATATATTAGGAATCCAGATAGCCTCTAGCATGTCTTGAAGGAGTCACATAATCCAAATTTCTAAATCTACATCTAAAAGATTGGGGGTTCTGTTTTGTTTTTGTCATGCCTTTTCCTCTTTCCAGTTACTTAAAATCTATATAGGTTTTATCCATCCCTGCTGAGAATACTTCTCGCACATCTGGTGTGCTTCTTCTGATTCTTAGCTCCTAGATAGGGTTGAATCTAAGGCAGTCAGACTCATCAGCGACCCTTCCATTACTTTTAGTGTGGATTTTCTTTCTCTTTGCCATATGGTATCATCCCTTTCTCTTTCTAATCATTACTAATTCCATTGCTGCTCTAATTAGTAAGCGAGGTGCATCCCTCTCCCACTGCCGAGACCGCTTAGCACTTGTTAAGTGGCCTTATGTCACAGGTACTGTGTAGTGATTTGTAGCTCGCGGTTTTGTCGGTGCAGCGACTATTTCTTCCCATCCACCTTCAGACTCTGGAACTCTCTTCCTCCTTCTGTCTTTCTTAATTCTCATAACCTGTCTTCCATCAAAAAGCTAATCTATCGTCATTTCAGAGCCTAATCCTTCAAAAAGCTTATCTAACGTCATTCCAGGCCTAATCCTGCCATATTTGTAAGTCCTCAGTACTTTAACTATTCTTTCAGCCTGTCCTTTTCCTATTGTGTATCATTCCCTTATTTTTGCTTTGTCCTTAGCCTTCTACTTTTTCTTTAAGTATTTTCTTTGTGACCAGGGCTGATGAGGGCAATTTTCTTGCCTGTCCTGGTGTCATACTTTAAAAAAAAAAAATAAGCAGCAATCTCGAAAACCAGAACAAAATATGAAAAGCCATGAATTATGTATTTACAGGCTAATCTACACTCCGCATACACTACTTGGTGTCAACAGTGTACGAGGTGTAAGATGTAAAGTGTTTCCTGTTATATTCATTACTCCTGATGGTGTAATCAGCGAAATTTCAGTTCCTTTCCATCTTGCTTTAGGGTGAGTATCATTTATTAATTTTTCTTTATAGTAACAATAACAGAAATGGGGACAGCAGTAGCGTAGTGGTTCAAGTTAACTTGGGAGGTCACAGACCTACTATCAAGCCCACTGTGGGGCATTAGGATAGGCATCCAGCCTTAATTTTCCACCTCTAACCTGTTTCCGCACCCACAATGAGAACTCATGGAGACATAAAATGGTAAAAAAATAAATAGTAACATTAATATTGAGTTGTAGAACAGTTTTTAACTTAGTTTATGAGTTGAGCCTGCCGTGTCTTCATTGTCAGTAACAGAGAAGGAAACTTGCTCTTACCTACATACTGTTCTTTGCAGATAGTTATCTAAACCATAGTTTGTTGTTGTTTCCTTAAGCAGAAGTTTGTCTCGTTGACTTGATACGAATATCAGTATATTACATAATCTCTGTATAAAGTAAAACAGCTCTATATGTTTCCTTGTTGGATAGACAGAAAAAATAAAAAAAAAATTTTATCAGTGTCACAGGAATTGATTAAAAAGGATATCTTTCATGGTATTTCTTTTTAAGAGTGTGACACCAGGACAGGCAGAGAAAATTACTCTCGTCAGGCCTGGGCACTAAGAAACATAAAACAAAAAGATACATACATGGGGGAGTGTTGTGACCTGTCAGATGTGAAAGGATAATAAGAAATTAGTAACGAATATGCAACAATATTCTGTGTAAACGTAGGTATAGAAATGGATCCGTGGCTGTAGGAAGACTTAACATAGAGGTGTTCAGGACAGTCCTAATGACCTTGAGCTCTAGTATTGCCACAGGCAACTGGTGCCATGGGCCAACCTACTTCATTAAATCCAGAGAGAGAATACAAATTTTTATGTATAGCTTTATGTAGTTGAGAAACTCAATGATGGCCATGGTGGTGAGTGAGAAAATACCTCACCCTTTTATTTTGTTTTTGTCTTGATGTAATATGATAGCATTGATGAATAAAAATAAATTACTCTCTCTCATATATATATATATATATATATATATATATATATATATATATATATATATATATATATATATATATATATATATATATATATATATATATATATATATATATATATATATATATATATATATATATATATATATATATATATATATATATATATATATATATATATATATATATAAGCCTTTACTGTATATATTGTATTAGTATAATTATTTACAAAATATACTTTTATGAAATGCCAGTACAGTATATGCCTAGGAGCATAAGAATTTAGGTATTTTATATTATTACGAAAGTATTCTGGTGAATGTGTGTGCTTTGATTCTGTCACCTTGCTTACAAGTGGGACAGTTGCCTTTGTGTATGTATGTATATATTTGGCTTATTTTGCATTGTAATCCCAATTTTACTAAGATCTCGAAATTTCTAATTCAGAGCTCTTTTGTTTACAGAGGAAAGACCAGTAAACGAGCTAGAGACCTTCACCTTCTGAAAACCCTGAAATCTCAGTTGAAAAATGGAAGTGAAGAAGAAGTGATGGCCACGATTTCAGAAATAAAAACCTTAGGTGTCCGTAAGCAAGTAATAACAACCTTCATCATGTCCCAGTACCTGTCGGCGTCATTGTTGCAAGGTGTTGTAGAGTTTTATAAGCCTATCTATGGCGATGCTGGAGAATCGGGTTAGTAATTCCTTAATGTGGTGAATTAAATAGGTAATGAGAATGCAAAACAGTCACATTTATATATTTAAGCATAAAAATACATATTTCTATTATTCTTTTCCTATGTCATTTTTAATTTTGCATCAGGCATAGTGACTGTTGTTCATTACGTGTTAATAGGTTACTGCAGTTATTATTTTGGAAAATGCATTTTTTGGTACATGTGCCACAGGAGGAGGTAGACTTCATCTTAACTTTGCTATAAGCCTGTGACCACAGGGAGTGTAAATAACGGAATAGGACTGTTGGGCATCTGACGCTCTGGTGCAGCTGTTTTGAAGCCTAGCCATTCATTTTATAAAGATAGATTATGTTTGGTAGGTTAGGTTTTAAAACATAAAATCCTCGCAGTTGAGCATCCATCATCAAAATGAGTTCAGCTCCAAAACGGCTGTTCTGAAATGTACCAAATCCTGCAAATAAAATATATTTTACATTAATGGCAGAAGCATATGAAACTAAGCTCCATTTAGTGAGTTATAGAAAATTGTGCTTTTGCTCATTTGTAGATTGTCAAGTTCCAAGTGTGTGATAGGATATTAACCAAAGCTTGTGCCTTTTCCTATGAGAAATATTCGCTATTTTATCCACTTACTAAATAGATACACACGGCTTGATGTTAATGGTTCTGAATGACGTCTTAGCCAAGATTAATGCTTAATAGGTACAGATGTACTGTACATACACATATCTTTATGGAACTCAGACAAAATTTATGAAACTCTGACAAGTACTTCTAGGAATCAAATTTCTCATTTTATCTTTCATAATTCATATAGAGATCCCAAATCCAGTAAATGCATTGGTTGCACAACAAGATATAAATACAGTTTTTTTAATGTACTAGAAAATAAGTGAAAAAGGTATAATATATATATATATATATATATATATATATATATATATATATATATATATATATATATATATATATATATATATATATATATATATATATATATACAGTGATCCTTCGTTTATCGCGAGGGTTAGGTTCCGGGACCCGTCGCAATAGAGGAATTTTCGCAAAGTAGGATCACCCTATATGTACATAGGTATTTTATATTTATTTTTACGTTTACTGTATAAACCCTCCCTGTACTGTTAACAAACCACCATTTACTTCATAAATAACAGCATGCAAGCGTAAATTTATATGAAAGTGATAGGTAAACTTACCGTGCATGAGGTGGTACTGACATGACATACTCATGTAGATAGATATTTTACAATTATTTTTTACGTTTACTGTATAAACCCTCCCTGCACTGTTAAAAAACCACCCTTTACTTTATAAATAACAGCATGCAACGTAAATTTATATTTATGTGATAGAGAAACTTACCGTGAATGAGGTGGTAATGACATTTGTAGACTCCAGAGGAAATTATTCCGCAGCCAATAACAGCTTTATGGCTGATTTATTAAAAGAAATAGTCGCTGTTTTCCTGATATTTGACTAGTCCTTTTTGATGTAGCGAACAGTAGATTCATTGAGGCCAAAATAGTGGCCGACATCCGTTAACCTTTTTCCATCTTTCAGCATATCTAACAGTTTCACCTTATCTGTTATGGTTAACATCTTCCTTTGCCGCTTAAGCTCTTTACCTGAAGCCTTAGAAGATGAAGGATGCTTGGGAGGCATTGCAGAGGTTGAAATACGCCAGTAAATAAATCACAAGCAGAACGTATTAATAAGCACAACATGAACAGCGCACACGTGAGTTAGACTGAACGAGTGAGGCGAGACAATGGAAGATGGTGGGGGAACCAAACTTCAATGAAAAAGCCAATCAGACCCCATGATACAGAACATACAGAAAAGCAATTCTGTGATTCGTCATCTCCCACCCTTTCATCCAATAGCATTTCATGAACTATCTCACTTTGGTGCTAGCCTTTGTCTTTTCCAAGACGCCAATACATCGTACGCTATCGGACAGTATTTCACATGATGCAATACTGTGAGTTATATATCTAAATTTATGTTTTTTACTATTTTTTACTGTTTTATTACTCTTAGGCTAGGAAATATTTGTTTTATCAATAAAATAATGAAAATTTCAATATGTACTAGCTCACGTAGGTGCGACCCTTTTCGTTTTCCGAAACGCTGATACCGGTATCGTATTTTACATGGTGCAATGCTGTTAGTATTTATGTTTTTTACTAATTTTTACTGTTTTATTATTCTTAGGCTAAGAAATACATTTTTATATTAATAAAATCATGAAACTACTGGAATTTTTAATATATGCTAGCTCACATAGGTGCGACCCTTTGCGTTTTCCGAAACGCTGATACCAGTATCGTACTTTCTATGGTGCAGAGTTACATGTTCTAATTTATGTATTTTTACTATTTCTTACTGTTTTATTATTCGTAGGCTGGAAAATAAATTTTTTTTATCAATAAAATATTGAAATATTTTTTTTCAATAAAAAAATGAAAATACTGAAAATGTTTATTTTTTTAATATTTTAATATTATTGCATATACCCACCAAAAAAAAAAAAAAAAATTGCCAAAAGAAAAATCGCGAGAGAAGTATCACAATAGAACGAGGGATCACTGTATATATATATATATATATATATATATATATATATATATATATATATATATATATATATATATATATATATATATATATATATATATATATATATATATATATATATATATATATATATATATATAATGGTGACCCAGACCCACGAGCTTATATATATATATATATATATATATATATATATATATATATATATATATATATATATATATATATATATATATATATATATATATATATATATATATATATATATATATATATATATAGTGATCCTTCGCTGGATCGCGTTTCTTGATTCGCGTTTTCACTGTACCACATTTTTTTCTTTTGGTAAATTATTATTTTATTTTTTGGGTATATGCAAAAATATTAAAATATTGAAAAAATAAAAATTTTCAGTATTTTCATTTTTTTATTGAAAAAAAGAAATTTCATTATTTAATTGATACAAAAAATTTATTTCCCAGCCTACGAATAATAAAACAGTAAAAAATAATAAAAAACAAATTTAGATATATAACTCACAGTACAGGGTATTGCATCATGTCAAATAGTGTCCAATAGCGTACAATGTCTTGGGGTCGCACCTAAGTGAGCTAGCATATACTGTATATTAAAATTTCCAGTAGTTTCATGATTTTATTGATAAAAAAAAAACGTATTTCTTAGCCTAAGAATAATAAAACAGAAAAAAATAGTAAAAAACATAAATACTAACAGTATTGCACCTCGTAAAATACGATACCGGTATCAGCGTTTCGGAAAGCGCAAAGGCTCTCACCGACGTGACCTAGTGAATATTAAAATATTCATTATTTTATTGATAAAACAAGTATTTCTTAGCCTAAGAATAATAAAACAGTAAAAAATAATAAAACACATAAATACTAACAGTATTGCACCATGTAAAATACGATACCGCTATCAGCGTTTCGGAAAACGAAAAGGCTCTCACCTACATGAGATAGTTCATGGAATGCTATTGGCTGAAAGGTCGGGAGATGACGAATCACAGAATTGTTTTTCTGTATGTTCTGTATCATGGGGTCTGATTAGCTTTTTCATTGCAGTTTGCTTTTCCCACCATTTTCCAATGTCTTGCCTCACTCGATCAGTCTAACTCACGTGTGCGCCGTTTACGTTGTGCTTATTAATACGTTTTGCTTGTGATTGTGTTTTCATGCGCAATTCAACCTTTGCAATGCCTCTCAAACGTCCTTCACCTTCTAAGGCTTTTGGTAGTCAGCCTAAGCGGCAAAGGAGGATGTTAACCATAGTAGATAAGGTGAAACTCTTAGATATGTTGAAAGAAGGAAAAAGGTTCACGGATGTTGGCCGCCATTTTGGCCTCAATGAATCTACTGTTCGCTACATCAAAAAGGACGAGGCAAAGATAAGGAAAACAGCGAGCATTTCTTTTGATAAATCAGCGAAGAGGGTCGTAGCATCCCGCAATAAGGCAGTAGTGCGGATGCAAGCTGCTTTGGCCCTGTGGATTGCTGATTGCAGAAAGAAAAACATCAGCTTAGACACCAATATCATACAAACAAAGGCGAAGAAGCTATACGATATATTTGCTACAAATGAACCTGTCGACGACAGTGGCGACCGTGGAGAGGAGGGGAGAGAAGAAGATATTGACGACCCACAACCAGGTCCCTACAGCCATTCTCCACCGAGGATGCAACCGTTCATTGCTAGCAAGGGATGGTTCTTAAAATTTCAAAAACGCTATGGCCTAAAAAGCGTTTCAGTGCATGGCGAAGCTGCCTCTGCAGATACAACTGCCTCAGAAAATTACGTCAAGAACGACTTCAAGAAAATTATCACCGAAGGGGAATATGTTCCTGAGCAAGTCTTCAACATGGATGAGACTGGCTTATTTTGGAAGAGAATGCCATCTCGCACTTTTCTCTTCAAGGAAGAAGCTAAAGCTCCGGGATTTAAAGCGCAATCGTGTTACCCTCATCATGTGCGGGAATGCTGCTGGCTTCACGTTAAAGCCCTGGCTTATCTACAAGTCAAAGAACCCTAGGGCTTTGAAGAACAAGAATAAGAATCTGCTGCCAGTGTATTGGATGCATAACCCTAAGGCCTGGATCACGAAAAGCCTCACATCAGACTGGTTTCACCAATGCTTTATCCCTCAGGTAAAACTTTATCTTGCGGAAAAAGGCCTTGAATTTAAAGTCCCTCTATTGATGGATAATGCTGGTGGCCACGCAACTAATCTCGAATATAACGGTGTTCAAGTCGAGTTTCTGCCACCGAACATGATGTCACTGATTCAGCCTATTTATCAAGGTGTTATTCGTGCGTTCAAGGCCCACTACACAAGAAATGCCCTGGCGACCCTGGTTGAATCCATGGATTCGGACAAAGACTTATCAATGAAGACGTACTGGCGTAATTACACGATTGCCACATGCCTTCAAAATATTCCGAATGCAATCAAAGAGATGAAGCCGGCCACAATCAATGCCAGCTGGAAAAAATTGTGTCCCGAAGTCATCCACGACTACAAGGGATTTGCTCCTAACGAAGTGCATAAGTCGGCAGTTGCGAAAGCTGTGAAGTTGGCTGCTTTGCTAGGAGGAGAAGGCTTTAAAGATATGACTCACGAAGATGTGAATGAACTGATTGACTGCCATTCGCAGCCTTTGAGTGATGAAGACTTGGGAGAAACGATGAAATCAGTGAGCGAAGAAGAGGAAGAACATCAGGAAACGCACGAAGAAAGTGAAGAACCTGGCCTTACACTCGAACATCTGGCAACCATATATCAATATGTGAAAGCAGCCCAACAACTCTCGCAGGAATATGACGATAATATGGTTCGTTCGGTGACCTTCTGTAATTTTCTCGACGATGCCATGATTTCTTACCATACCATCTTCAAGCAAAAGAAGAAACAGCGACAGCAACTCCCCATTACCATGTTCTTCTCCCCCAAAAAGCACCCATAAAGCTTTTATTGGCTGCGAAATAATTTCTTCCGGGGTCAAGAAACATCATCATCACCTCATTCATGGTAAGTTTACCTATCACGTACATATAAATTTACGTTGCATGCTGTTATTTATAATGTAAAGGGTGTTTTTTTAACAGTGCAGAGAGGGTTTATACAGTACGTAAACGTAAAAATAATTGTAAAATACCTATGTACATGAGTATGTCGCGTAATTACCACTTCATTCACCGTAATTTTATCTATCACTTTCATATAAATTTACGTTGCATACTGTTATTATATAGGGTGTTTTTTTTAACAGTGCAGGGTGGGTTTATACAGTATGTAAACGTAAAAATAATTGTAAAATACCTATGTACATGAGTATGTCATGTCATTACCACCTCATTCACCGTAATTTTATCTATCACTTTCATATAAGTTTACGTTGCATGCTGTTATTTATAAAGTAAAGGGTGTTTTTTTAACAGTGCAGGGAGGGTTTATACAGTATGTAAACGTAAAAATAATTGTAAAATACCTATGTAAATGAGTATGTCACGTCATCATCACCTCATTCACGGTAAGTTTTCCTATCACTTTCATATAAATTTACGTTGTATGCTGTTATTTATAAAGTAAAGGGTGTTTTTTTAACAGTGCAGGGAGGGATTATACATTACGTAAACATAAAAATAATTGTAAAATACCTATGTATATGAGTATGTCACGTCATCATCACCTCATTCACGGTAAGTTTTCCTATCACTCTCGTATAAATTTACGTTGCTTGCTGTTATTTATAAAGTAAAGGGTGTTTTTTTAACAGTGCAGGGAGGGTTTATACAGTACGTAAATGTAAAAATAATTGTAAAATACCTATGTTCATGAGTATGTCATGTAATTACCACTTCATTCACCGTAATTTTATCTATCACTTTCATATAAATTTACGTTGCTTGCTGTTATTTATGAAGTAAAGGGTGGTTTGTTAACTGTACAGGGAGGGTTTATACAGTGTAAACGTAAAAATAAATTAAAATATCTATGTACATATAGGCTGATCCTACTTCGCGATTTTCCTGTCTCGCGCCAGGTCCCGGAACCGAACCATCGCGATAATTGAAGGAACACTGTATATATATACAGTAACCCTTCGTTTTATCGCTGGGGTTCGGTTCTGGGACCGGCCGCGATAGGTGAATTTTTACAAAGTAGAAACATCTTAAAAAAAAATTTTTCTTTTTCTTTTTTCAAGGTGATTATGACACCAGGATGGGCCAAAAATTGATAAAATAAAACAGCCTTTATCAGGCTGTAAAGAGAAACAGAGATAGAGAGTGTAATGACGTCATTTTACTCTCATCGTAATAATAATAATAATAATAATAATAATAATAATAATAATAATAATGATAATAATGATAATAATCTCCACAATCATCATCAAAGGAAAATTATTGTTGCCAATAATGATAATATTAATAATAATAATAATAATAATAATAATAATAATAATAATAATAATAAGATCTAAGGAGAATTATTGGTATAGACATCATGAAAGTAAAGCAGAGGTATATTAAAACCCAGCAGAGAACTGGATATTCATTATACATCTTTTATAATCCCTTCACATCTGACAGGTCATTACACTCTCCATCTCTGTTTCTTTTTACAGCCTGATAAAGGCTGTTTTATTTTATAATTTTTTGGCCGTCCTGGTGTCACAATAATCTTTATATTAAAAAAAAAAAAAAAAAAAATTCTTTTGCCCAAAAAAAAAATCGACGATGCACTTAATTCTCAATAGGTGAACCGCAAAATAGCGAGGGATTACTGTATAAATATATAATATATATAATATATATATATATATATATATATATATATATATATATATATATATATATATATATATATATATATATATATATATATATATATATCTACCTTGGCTGTTTCCCCTTTAATTTGGGGGTAGCCGACATCAAGAAAGGAAATCAAATAAGGGGATTACTTTGCTCTATGGGCAATGACGAGGGAGCTAGCGACCGTTCAGATGGCACTGCTGGAGTGCCACAGCCCATCCTCCCGGCTCTTCCACAACCTGTGTCGCTTCACAACTGCCACCTCCTCCTACTGCCCCTACCACAGGGCTACCTCTGTAAGATGCAGACCCGTGGTAACAGCAGATGCCCATCAAAGCTGCGTCACAATCGCTCGCCACTCATTCCTATTCCTAGCATGCTCGCTTGCTTCCCTCACATCCATCTTCCTATCATTCAGGGCTCTCCTTACTCCATCCATTCATCCAAACCTAGGCCTCCCTCTAGCATTTCTCCCATCAACTCTCGCATTCATCACCTTTTTCAGCAGCCTTTCATCATCCATCCTTTCCACATGGCCAAACCATCTCAGAACATTCATATCTACTCTGACTGCAATTTCTCTCCTCACACCCGTTCTTGCTTTCACCACTTCATTCCTAACCCTATCCAATCAAGATACACCAATCATACTCCTCAGGCATTTCATCTCAAACACATTTAGTTTCTGTCTCTCACTTACTTTCATACCCCATAACTCTGATCCATACATCACAGTTGGCACAACCTCTTTCTCATACAAAACTTTCTTAACATTCATTTCCAACCCTCTGTTCTTCATCACTCCTTTCAATGCACCCAACACTTCACATCCTTCATTCACTCTGTGACACACATCTGCTTCCACTCCATCATTTGCAGCTATAACCGAGCCTAAATACTTAAACTAATTAACCTCCTCAAGTGTCTCTCCATTCAACATAACATTCAATCCAGCGCCATCCTCATTTCTTGTACACCTCATAACCTTACTCTTTCCCACATTCACTCACAAATTCCTTCTCTCACACACCATTCCAAATTCTGACACTAACTGACACAGCTTTTCCTCTGAATCTGCCACCACTACAGTATCATCTGCACACAGCAACTGATTCAGCTCCCACTCGTTATCATCCCCATCTACCATTCTCAAACCTTGACCACGCACTCGCTCATTCACCTCTCTTACAACTCCATCAATATACAAATTGAACAGCCATTGTGACATCACACCTCCCTGTCTCAGTCCCACACTGGCTGGAAACCACTCACTCACTTCATTCCCTACCCTAACACAAGCTCTACTGCCCTCATACAAACTCTTCACTGCATGCCACAATTTACCATTGATTTCATATAATCTCAAAACATTCCACATAGCCTCTCTATCAACTCTATCATATGCTTTCTCCAGATCCAAAAATGCAAAATACACATCCTTACCCTTTGCTAAATATTTCTCACATAACTGCCGAACTATAAAAATCTGATCTATACAACCTCTACCTCTCCTAAAACCACTCCGCACTTCCGCGATCACATATTCTGTCTTATCCCTAATCCTATTAACCAGTTTCCTACTATACACTTTTCCTACCACACTCAACAAACTTATACCCCTAAAATTACTGCATTCATACATATCTTCCTTACCTTTGTATAGGGGCACTATACAGGCAATCACCCATTCCACTGGCACCAATGACAACATAAAGCATATATTAAACACTCTCACTAACCATTCCAATGCTGTCACACCCCCTTCTTTCAACATCTCCGCTCTCACAGCATCCATTCCAGGTGCTTTACCTGCTTTCGCTTCATACAATGCCCTTTTCACCTCCTCTCTTGTAATCTCTCTCATTTTCATCTCCCATTACTGGCCCTTGAACCCCTCCCACTGCCACTATAGCTGCCTCTCTATCTTCCTCAACATTCAGCAAGCACTCAAAATATTCTGCCCATCTTTTCCTTGCAGCGTTCCCTCTTAACATCTGTCCATTCACATCTTTCACTGTCTCTTCCATCCTCGATCCACCCTTCCTTACTCTCTTCACTTCTTTCCAAAACTTCTTTTTATTTTCCTCATATGACCTACTAAAATCCTGTCCCCACCTAACATTTGCCAACCTCTTCTCTTCCTCTACCTTCCGCTTGGTTTCCACTTTTTTTTTCCCTATATCTTTCATACTTCTCCCTACTTTTACACTGCAGCCATTCCTCAAAAGCCCTCTTTTTCTCTTCCACCTTCATTTTCACCCCTTCATTCCACCACTCGCTGCCCCTCCTCATGCCACCTCCAACAAACATCTTTCCACACACATCACTTGCATGTCCCACAAAACATTCTTTCATCAACCCCCATTCCTCCCCGAACTCCCCAACTTCTCTCTCTTTCACCCGGTCATATGCCACTCTTAACCTGTCCTGATATTCCTGTCTCCTCTCTGGCTTTTTCAACTCTTCCACCTTTACTATTTCCCTTCTACATCCCCCCACACTATTTCCCCACTCTTTTGCTACTACCACTTTTGCTTCAACCAAAAAATGATCAGACATCCCAGCAGCCACACCCCTGAATGCATGTACATATTTCACTCTACCAACCATGCTCTTTGCTACCAACACATAATCCATCAATGCTCTTTCTTTCACTCTTCCATTTGCCACTCTCATCCATGTATACTTATTTATTAACTTCTTCTTAAATAACTATTACCTATCACCAACTCTTGCTCCACACACATATCTAACAGTCACTCGCCACTCTCATTCCCACCTGGTATCCCATACTTTCCTACAACACCTTCTATCTCTCCATCACCCGCTCTGGCATTCAAGTCACCCAACACAACTACATAGTTCCTTCTACTCAGACCATCCACACATCTAGTTAACTCATTCCAGAATTCATCCCGCTCTTCCTCACTTCTCTCACATCCTGGCCCATACGCACTAACAAAATCCCAACATTCCCTTCCTATCCTAACCCTCACCCACATCAGCCTAGATGACACTTCTTTCCATTCCACTACCTGATTTACCATCCATTACCTCAGCAATAATGCCACACCTTCTCTCGCTCTCCCCCTTTCAACCCCAGACACCCTACCCGTCACATCACCAAATGCCACTTCTCCTTTTCCTTTCATCTTCGTCTCACACAATGCCAATACATCCATCCTCCTCCTACCAAACATATATCCAATCTCACATCTTTTGCTCTCTATCGTACTACAACCACGCACATTTAGACAACCCAAAACTAGAGTTTGGGGAGAAGTTATTCTCCCCTCTACTCCCCTTCTTCTTTGACGTCTCGCAGGAGGTTGATACAAGGGGGGGATTCCTGGTCCCCCCGCCCCGTCCACCTTTAGTCGCCTTTTACGACACGCAGGGAATACGGTGAGGCTATTCTTTGATGTTGTGCCCGCCCCACAGGGCACATATATATATATATATATATATATATATATATATATATATATATATATATATATATATATGTATATATATGTATATATATATATATATATATATATATATATATATATATATATATATATATATATATATATATATATATATATATATATATATATATATATATATATATATATATATACACACAGTGATCCCCCGCTGGATCGCGTTTCTTGGTTCACGTATTCACTGTACCACGTTTTCTTTTTGGCAAATTATTATTTTACTTTTTGGGTATATGCAAAAATATTAAAGAAATAAATATTATCAGTACTGTGTTACCCCAGTTATTCGCGCTTCCTGCTTCGCTTTCTCACTCTATTGCGTTTTTTTTTTTTTTTTTTTATAAATTATTATTTTATTTCATGGGTATATGCAAAAATATTAAAATATTAAAAAAAAAATTCTCAGTATTTTCATTTTTTTTTAATTGAAAAAAAAAATATTTCATTATCTAATTGATAAAAAAAAATTGTTTCCCAGCCTACGAATAATAAAACAGTAAAAAATAGTAAAAAACATAAATGTAGATAGGTAGGTAGATATATAGATACGTTTATTGACCACCTCTTTTGAAAAGTACAGTATAATCTTTACAAAAGGAATATTTGGTCCAAATTACAGTGAATAAATACAATAGATTTTGTACAATCATCAAATAAGTAGATGAATTTTAAATTAATATACATTGTACTAATAACTGAATGATATACGTACGTACAGTATAACTCACAGTATTGCATCATACGAAATAGTGTTCGATAGCGTACAATGTATTGGGGTGGCAGCTACGTGAGCTAGCATATATATTTATAATTCCAGTAGTTTCATGATTTTATTGATAAAAAAAATGTATTTATTAGCCTAAGAATAATAAAATAGTAAAAAATAGTAAAAAACATAAATACTAACAGTATTGCAACATGTAAAATACGATACCGCTATCAGCGTTTTGGATAAAGACTCGTTCAGTCTAACTCACGTTTTGCTTGTGTTCGATAGCGTACAATGTATTGGGGTCGAAGCTACGTGAGCTAGCATATATATTTATATTTCCAGTAGTTTCATGATTTTATTGATAAAAAAAATTTATTTCTTAGCCTAAGAATAATATAACAGTAAAAAATAGTAAAAAACATAAATACTAACAGTATTGCAACATGTAAAATACGATACTGGTATCAGCGTTTCGGACAAAGGCTTCCACCATCTTCCATTGTCTCGCCTCACTCGTATGCGCCATTCATGTTGTGCTTATTATTATTAATATGTTTTGCTTGTGATTTTTTTACTCGCATATTTTAACCTTTGCAATGCCTCCCAAGCATCCTTCATCTTCTAAGGCTTCTGTGTGGCCTAAGCGGCAAAGGAAAATGTTAACCATTGTAGATAAAGTGAAACTCTTAGATTTGTTGAAAGAAGGAAAAAAGTTTGTGGATGTCTGCCGCTATTTTACGTAAACGTAAAAATTATTGTAAAATATGGAACCTATTAATGTCAAGTCATCATCACCTCATTCATGGTAAGTTTTCCTATCACTTTCATAAAAAAATTGCATTACTTGCTGTTATTTATAATGTAAAGGGATATTTTTTTAACAGTACAGGGAGGGTTTATACAGTGTAAACATAAAAATACATTAAAATATCTATGTACATATAGACTGATCCCTACACCACGGATTCCCGGGTTCGCGACGTTTCCCGGAACCGAACTACCGCGTTAAGTGAGGCAACACTGTATTTTCATATTTTTATTGAAAAAAATATTTCATTATCTAATTGATAAAAAAAATTTATTTCCCAGCCTACGAATAATAAAATAGTAAAAAATAGTGTCCGATAGCATACAATGTATTGGGGTCGCAGCTACGTGAGCTAGCATATATATTTATATTTCCTTTAGTTTCATTATTTTATTGATAAAAAAACGTATTTCTTAGCCTAAGAATAATAAAAAAGTAAAAAATAGTAAAAAGCATAAATACTAACAGTATTGCAACATGTAAAATACGATACCGCTATCAGCGTTTCGGACAAAGACTCGTTCAGTCTAACTCAGGTGTGCGTTTTGCTTATAACGTTTTGCTTGTGTCTGATAGCGTACAATGTATTATGGTCGCAGCTACGTGAGCTAGCATATATATTTATATTTCCAGTAGTTTCATGATTTTATTGATAAAAAAACTTATTTCTTAGCCTAAGAATATTAAAACAGTAAAAAATAGTATAAAAACATAAATACTAACAGTATTGCAACGTGTAAAATACGATACTGGTATCAGCGTTTCGGACAAAGGCTTCCACCATCTTCCATAGTCTCGCCTCACTCGTGTGCGCCGTTCACGTTGTGCTTATTATTATTAATACGTTTTGCTTGTGATTTTCTTACTTGCATATTTTAACCTTTGCGATGCCTCCCAAGCATCCTTCATCTTCTAAGGCTTCTTGTAGTGAGCCTAAGCGGCAAAAGAAAATGTTAACCATAACAGATAAGGTAAGTTTACCTATCACGTACATATAAATTTACATTGCATGCTGTTATTTATAAAGTAAAGGGTGGATTTTTAACAGTGCAGGGAGGGTTTATACAGTAAATGTAAAAATAATTGTAAAATACCTATATACATTAGTATGTCATATAAATTTACACTTGCATGCTGTTATTTATGAAATAAAGGGTGGTTTTTTTAACAGTACAGGGAGGGTTTATACAGTTTATATGGTGTAAGCGTAAAAATAAATTAAAATACCTATGTACATATAGGCTGATCCTACTCCGCAATTTTCCTGTTTCGTGCCGGGTCCCAAAACCGAGCCCCCGCGATAATTGGGGGATCACTGTATATATATATATATATATATATATATATATATATATATATATATATATATATATATATATATATATATATATATATATATACAGTAATCCCTCGTTTATCGTGGGGGTTCGGTTCTGGGACCGGCCGCGATAGATGAATTTCCGCGAAGTAGAAAGACCTTAAAAAAAAAAAGATTTTGTTTTTTCCTATTTTTATTTTTTTACACTTCCACGAGTACAAAGAGGATTACGATAAGAAAAGATCATCATCATTATATATATATATATATATATATATATATATATATATATATATATATATATATATATATATATATATATATATATATATATATATATATATATATATATATATATATATATTTTGCTTCATATATATATATATATATATATATATATATATATATATATATATATATATATATATATATATATATATATATATATATATATATATATATATATATATATATATATATATATATACACACCTAGTTCTCAGAATAACGCCTAGATAGGTTCTCAGAAGTGTTGGGTAAATGGAAAATCGCGTGAAAATACGAGTTATTTTCCATAGGAAACAATGATAAAGGGCATAGATACGTTCCAAACCTTACAAAGACACACCATGCCAAAGATATAAGATAAGTGAAAAGCATATTTTATTACTACATAGCAAAGCAGAAAGCCCTTTATCTATTTTTAAGTGTATACAAAAGATATTCATATTCACTTTACAGCTAGAAATTAACATATATTACTATACTTTACTCTATTATGCAGTGGGCAACAGTTTTACAGTACACTGGGACATGCATGGTGGCAGTGAGCAAGTAATTTATGTGGTAGAAGAGGAGGAGGATGCAGAAGAACAAACCTCTATCTGCAAATGTATACAAAGATGAAATAAGAATTATAAATAACCAAAGCAAGACTAAAAAACAAAACAAAAAATTAATTATGCAATGCCTAAATCTACCATATGACAGATTAAAAAAAACTTAATCTACATTCTCTAGAGAGGCATAGAGTTAGGGGGGATATGATTGAGGTGTATAAATGATTTAAAGGGATTAACAAGGGTGATATTAATAAAGTTTTAAATATTCATGATCAAAACAGAACTCGTAATGGGTAATGGATTTAATCTTGATAAATTTAGGTTCAGATGGGAAATTGGTAAAAATTGGCTTGGTAATACCGTAGATTATTCCTAGTAGGATAATAAATGCCAATACCTTAGACTCCTTCAAATGTAGATTAGATAGAGATATGACAGAGGTAGGGTGGGTGTATTTATAATGTATAATGATGATGATCTTTTCTCATCGTAATCCTCTTTGTACTGGTGGAAGAATCCTCCGCGGGCGCTTATTTACTATATTAATTTTTTTTTTTAAATATAGTAAATAAGCGACCGCGGAGGCTTCTTCCACCAGTACAAAGAGTATTACAATAAGAAAAGATCATCATCATTATACATTATATATACACCCACCCTATTGAGTAGAATAGAATGTTGGAGAGGAGAGGAGAGGAGAGAGAGAGAGAGAGAGAGAGAGAGTATTTAATTAACTCTTGTTCATTCACCCAAAACTACATTATTTATTGTAAAAATAATGGTTTAATTACAAATTCGTAATAATAATGATAATAATAATAATAATAATAATAATAATAATAATAATAATAATAATAATAATAATCTCCACAATCATCATCAAAGGAAAATTATTGTTAAAAATAATAATAATAATAATAATAATAATAATAATAATAATAATAATAATAATAATATCTAAGGAGAATTTTTGGAATAGACATCATGGGAGTAATGCAGATGTATATTAAAACCCAGCAGAGAGCTGGATATTCATTACACATCTTTTATAATCCCTTCACATCTGACAGGTCATTACACTCTCCATCTGTTTCTCTTTACAGCCTGATAAAGGCAGTTTTATTTTATATTTTTTTGGTTCATCCTGGTGTCACAATAATCTAATTTGTTTTTTTGTTTTTTTGTTTTTTTTTTTGCACGAAATCCGAGTTTTTTGCTATTATTTTTGGGGGGCGTTATTGCAATTTCGCGGTTAAAAAAATCGCGTATAAAAGGAACAGGGTGTATATATATATATATATATATATATATATATATATATATATATATATATATATATATATATATATATATATATATATATATATATATATATATATATATATATATATATATATATATATATATATATATATTGGCATTTATTATCCTACTAGGAATCTACGGTATTACCAAGCCAGTTTTCACCAATTTCCCTTCTGAACCTAAATTTATCAAGCTTAAATCCATTACCCATTACGAGTTATTCTTATTATTATTATTATTATTATTATTATTATTATTATTATTATTATTATTATTATTATTATGATTATTATTAATATTATTATTATTTCTAACAATAATTTTCCTTTGATGATGATTGTGGAGAATATTATTATTATTATTATTATTATTATTATTTTTTTTTTTTTCTTATTATTATTATTATTATTATTATTAATATCATTATTATTGCAAATTTGTAATTAAACCATTATTTTTACAATAAATAATGTAGTTTTGGTTGAATGACATCTTTAATTAACACTTGTTCATTCTACCAAAACTACATTATTTATTGTAAAAATAATGGTTTAATTACAAATTTGTAATAATAATAATAATAATAATAATAATAATAATAATAATAATAATAATAATAATAATAATATTCTCCACAATCATCATCAAAGGAAAATTATTGTTAGAAATAATAATAATAATAATAATAATAATAATAATAATAATAATAATAATAATAATAATAATAATAATAATAATATCTCGTAATGGGTAATGGATTTAACCTTGATAAATTTAGGTTCAGAAGGGAAATTGGTGAAAACTGGCTTGGTAATGCCGTAGATTCCTAGTAGGATAATAAATGCAATATATATATATATATATATATATATATATATATATATATATATATATATATATATATATATATATATATATATATATATATATATATATATATATATATATATATATATATATATATATATATATATATATATTGGCATTTATTATCCTACTTGGAATCTACGGTATTACCAAGCCAATTTTCACCAATTTCCCTTCTTAACCTAAATTTATCAAGCTTAAATCCTTTGCCCATGACGAGTTATTATTATTATTATTATTGTTATTATTATTATTATTATTATTATTATTATTATTATTATTATTATTATTATTATTATTATATTATTATTTTTATTAATATCATTATTATTACGAATTTGTAATTAAACCATTATTTTTACAATAAATCATGTAGTTTTTAACTTTTTCAAGCTTAGCCCTGTGCTTTTTCAAGTGCAGATTCCAAAAGGGGGCTGCATATTCGAGTTTTGGCTTCACATAGGTTACATAAATATTTCTGAACTTTTCCTTGTCCATGTCCATGTGCCTGAAGGCACACCTCCACCATCAGTGTGGCCAGAATAGATGAATGAGAGAAATTATAAGTATAAAAAATATACATGTTAACTGATAAGTTCTTTTAAGTATCTTAAAGATGAAGTACATTTTTATTTAAATTACAGTACTTCCATCTTGTATTTAATATATATCTTAAAATGTACCATACATTTGAAAGTAAAAACATCCGCCTTTACTGGCAACACTGGCCACCGTGCACGTCCCAGTGTATGCCTGTTGCCCACCGCATAATAGAGTGCATTAATTTGTTTACTGTACACTAAATCTCTGTATCTTTTATACTGTACACTATTTCCTTGTTAATATAAATAACTACAGGTCTTTCTGCTGTGTTATGTACAGTACTTATAAAATATCTTTTACTTATCTTATATCTTTGGCATAGTATTTCCAGGTATGGTTGTGGAACGTATCAATGCCTTTTATAATTGTTTCCTATGGGAAATGACTTTGTTTTTTCACGCGATTTTCCATTTACCTGTCACTTATGAGAACTATAGAGGTTCGTTCTCCCGCATCCTTCTCCTCTTCTACCCCTTAATGCCATCAAATATTATGAAATAAATTGAAAAATAAGCATTAGCAACAACCAGCAAACAAATTTTTCATATAATATCGTCAGGGAAATAGCGTGTTGAGAAAATAAATATTTCATTTAAGTTTCCCTGATATACGTTTTCTTTGTAACGAATTGTATAGTTTTCTTTTTCTCTCAGCTGACTTTGTTTACGTTTAGATTTTGTGCAGCATGGTCGATATGTAGAGAAGATAGAATAATGTTTAGAACCAAGGAATATTAGTGATACATACTATAATCATGATAATTAAATGGACTCCATATAGAGTGAGTAAATAAATATTTTATGAATAAGATATTGTGCCATAATAGTGATAAGCAGCAGCTGATACGGAAGCGGCAAAACGTTTGCGAAAGAGGTTTGTTCTCCCGCATCCTCCTCCTCTTCTACCGCTTAATGCGATCTGATATTATGAAAATAATGGAAAAAAAAGCATTAACAACAAACAGCAAACAAACCTTCAATATAATATCATCAGGGAAATAGCGTGCGAGGGTGCATCAGCTGATATGGAAGTGTGACAAAACGTTTGCATTCTGATGCTCACTGCCACCATCAGTGTTTCCAGAATAGATGAATGAGAGGAATTATGAATATAAAAAATATACATGTTAACTAGTAAGTTCTTTAAAGTATCTTAAAGGTGAAGTACATTTTTATTTAAATTACAGTACTTCCATCTTGTATTTAATATATATCTTAAAATGTACCATACATTTGAAAGTAAAAACATCCACCTTTTTTGGCAACACTGGCCACCATGCACGTCTCAGTGTATGCCTGTTGCCCACCGCCTAATAGAGTGCCTTAATATGTTTACTGTACACTAAATCTCTGTATCTTTTATACTGTACACTATTTGCATGTTAATATAAATAACTACAGGTCTTTCTGCTTTGTTATATACAGTACTTATAAAATATCTTTTACTTATCTTTTATCTTTGGCAGAGTATGTCTAGGTATGGTTGTGGAACGTATCTATGCTGGCTAGTACAGTGGTAACGCGCTGGCTTCGCATTCACGAGGTCGAAAGATCGGTCCCCGTCCAAGACCGAGAGTTTAAGCTGTTTACTGGCAGGAACTGCTGTGGGTGGACATCACAGTGGGGGGTTGGGGCTTGTCCTGGCTGACGAATACCCATTGTAAAATGGAAATAAAGTTTATTATTATTATTATTATTTTATCATTGTTTCCAATGGGAAATGAGTTGTTTTTTTACTCGATTTTCCATTCACCTGTCACTTATGAGAACCTATCTTCGCGTTATTCTGAGAACTAGGTGTATTTATATACACCTTGTTCCTTTTTTCCGCATTTTTTTTTAACCGCAAAATTGCAATAACACCCCAAGAAAATACTAGTAAAAAAATACAAATTTCGCAGAAAACACCCATAAAAAAAAAATTAAAAAAAATTCAATTATGTAAAAAATCGACCGCCTCGGAGGCAATTTTCCGCCATCCTCTTCCTCTTCTACCGCTTAATGCGATCGGATATTATGAAGAAAATTTTAAAAAAGCATTAAGAACAATTAGCAAACATATTTTCAATATAATATCATCAGGGAAATAGCGTGCGAGGGTGCATCAGCTGATACAGAAGTAGCAAAACGTTTGCCGATATAGGTTCAATCTCCCGCATCCTCCTTCTCTTCTACCGCTTAATGCGATAGAATATTATGAAGAAAATTAAAAGAAAGCATTAAGAACAAACAGCAAACAAATTTTCGATATAATATCGTCAGGGAAATAGCATGCGAGGGTGCATCAGCTGATACGGAAGTGTGACAAAACGTTTGCCGATAGAGGTTCGTTCTCCCGCAGCTTCCTCCTCTTTTACTGATAATGCAATCAAATATTATGAAGAAAATTGAAAAAAAAAACATTAAGAATAAACAGCAAACAAATTTTCGATATAAAATTGTCAGGGAAATAGCCTGTGAGGGCGCATCAGCTGTTACGGAAGTGATGCAAAACATTTGCCGATAGAGGTTCGTTCTCCCGCATCCTCCTCCTCTTCTACTACTTAATGCCATCAAATATTATAAAAAAAATAAAAAAAAAAGCATTAACAACAACCAGCAAACAAATTTTCGATATAATATTGTCAGGAAAGTAGCGTGTTGAGTAATTATATACTTCATTTAAGTTTCCCTGATATACGTTTTCTTTGTAACGAATTGTATAGTTTTGTTTTTCTCTCAGCTGACTTCGTTTATGTTTAGATTTCGTGCAGCACGGTCTATATGTAGAGAAGATAGAATAATGTTTAGAATTAAGGAATATTAGTAATACATACTATAATCTTGATAATTAGATAAACCCCATATAGAGTGAGTAAATATATATTTTATGAATAAGATATTGTGCCATAATAGTGATAAGCATCAGCTGATACGGAAGCGGCAAAACGTTTGCCGAAAGAGGTTTGTTCTCCCGCATCCTCCTCCTCCTCTACTGCTTAATGCGATCTGATATTATGAAAATAATGGAAAAAAAAGCATTAAGAACAAACAGCAAACAAACCTTCGATATAATATCATCAGGGAAATAGCGTGCGAGCGTGCATCAGCTGATATGGAAGTGTTACAAAACGTTTGCATTCTGATGCTCACCGCCACCATCAGTGTTGCCAGAATAGATGAATGAGAGAAATTATGAATACAAAAAATATACATGTTAATTGGTAAGTTCTTTCAAGTATCTTAAAGGTGAAGTACATTTTTATTGAAATTACAGTACTTCCATCTTGTATTTAATATATATCTTAAAATGTACCATACATTTGAAAGTAAAAACATCCACCTTTTCTGGCAACACTGGCCACCATGCACGTCTCAGTGTATGCCTGTTGTCCACCGCCTAATAGAGTGCATTAATTTGTTTACTGTACAGTAAATCTCTGTATCTTTTATACTGTACACTATTTGCATGTTAATATAAATAACTACAGGTCTTTCTGCTTTGTTATATACAGTACTTATGAAATATCTTTTACTTATCTTATATCTTTGGCAGAGTATGTCTAGGTATGGTTGTTGAACGTATCTATGCCTTTATCATTGTTTCCTATGGGAAATGAGTTGTTTTTTCACTTGATTTTCCATTCACCTGTCACTTATGAGAACCTATCTTCGCGTTATTCTGAGAAGTAGGTGTATTTATATACACCTTGTTCCTTTTTTCCGCATTGTTTTTAACCGCAAAATTTAAATAATGCCCCCCAAAAATACTAGTAAAAACAATACAAATTTCGCAAATAACACCCATGAAAAAAAATAAATAAATAATAAAAATCAATTTTTTTAAAAATCGACCGCCTCGGAGGCAATTCTCCGCCATCCTCTTCCTCTTCTACCGCTTAATGAGATCGGATATCATGAAGAAAATTGAAAAAAAGCATTGAGAACAATTAGCAAACATATTTTCAATATAATATCATCAGGGAAATAGCGTGCGAGGGTGCATCAGCTGATACGGAAGTAGCAAAACGTTTGCCGATAGAGGTTCAATCTCCCACATCCTCATCTTCTACAGCTTAATGTGATCGAATATTATGAAGAAAATTAAAAAAAAGCATTAAGAACAAACAGCAAACAAATTTTCGAAATAATATCGTCAGGGAAATAGCGTACGAGGTTGCATCAGCTGATACGGAAGTGTAACAATATGTTTGCATCCTTGTCCTCACTGCCACCATCAGTGTTGCCAGAATAGAGGAATGAGAGAAATTATAAGTATAAAATATATGCATGTAAGCTAGTAAGTTATTTCAAGTATCTTAAAGATGAAGTTCATTTTTATTTAAATTACAGTACTACTATCTTGTATTTAATATATATCTTAAAATGTGCCATTCATTTGAAAATGCAAACATCCGTTTTATCTGGCAACACTGGCCACCATGCACGTCTCAGTGTAAGCCTGTTGGCAACGGCATAATAGAGTGCATTAATTGTTTACTGTACAGTAAATCTGTATATCTTTTATACTGTACACTATTTGCATATTACTATAAATAACTACAGGTCTTTCTGCTTTGTTATGTACTTATAAAATATATTTTACTTCTCTTATATCTTTGGTGTAGTGTGTCTGGCCATCATGCTCATCCCAGTGTAAGCCTGTTGCCAACGCATAACAGAGTGCGTTAATTTGTTTACTGTACAATAAATCTGTATATTTTTTATACTGTACACTATTTGCATGTTAATATAAATAACTATTGGTCTTTCTGCTTTGTTATGTACTTATAAAATATGTTTTACTTATATCTTTGGTATAGTGTGTCTTGCCACCATGCATGTCCCAGTGTAAGCCTGTTGCCAACCACATAATAGAGTGCATTAATTTGTTTACTTTACCGTAAATCTGTATATCTTTTATACTGAACACTATTAACATGTTAATATGAATAACTACAGGTCTCTCTGCTTTGTTATGTACTTATAAAATATGTTTTTCTTATCTTATATCTTTGGTATAGTGTGTCTATGGACAGTTGTGGAAAGAGCTATGCCCTTTATCATTGTTTCTCATGGAGAATGACTCGTTTTTTCACGCAATTTTCCATTTACCCGTCACTTCTGAGAACCTATCTCTGTGTTATTCTGAGAAGTAGGTGTGTATATATATATATATATATATATGTATACAGTATATATATATATATATATATATATATATATATATATATATATATATATATATATATATATATATATATATATATATATATATATATATATATATATATATATATATATATATATAACAGTGTTTCCTTGCCATATCGCGGTTCACCTATCCCAAATTCAGTAAAAGAAAAAACAAAATTTTTTAATGATTGTGGCACCAGGATGGGCCAAAAATAATAAAATAAAACAGCCCTTATTCGGGCCTGGGCACGAAGAATACATAAATTAAAGAGAAAAACAGAGATGGAGAGTGTAATGACCTGTCAGATGTGAAGGGATTATAATAGATATGTAATGAATATCCAATTGTCTGCTGGATTTTATTATACCTCAGCATTACTTTCATGATGTCTGTTCCAAAAATTCTCCTTAGATCTTATTATTATTGTTATTATTATTATGATTATTATTATTATTATTATTGGCAACAATAATTTTCCTTTGATGATTATTATTATTATTATTATTATTATTATTATTATTATTATTATTATTATTATTATTATTATTAAGGGCTCATCATTGTTTGTACGTCTGTTGGTTTATTTACTTTAATAACTGTGTACAGTGCCCCTCCCTAGTTGGCTGGGACAAAGGGAGTTTGTGGGGTTGGGTAGAATAGAATGTTAGAGAGAGAGAGAGAGAGAGAGATGCATCCTTATAAAGTTCTTCAGGAAATAAAGACAGAGAGTGAATTTAAAATAGAAGGAAGTTTATTATTAGATTTCTCTCTCTCTCTCTCTCTCTCTCTCTCTCTCTCTCTCTCTCTCTCTCTCTCTCTCTCTCTCTCTCTCTCTCTCTCTCTCTCTCGCTCTCTCTCTCTCTCTCTCTCTCTCTCTCTCTCTCTCTCTCTCTCTCTTTCTTTTGCTTTGGGGTTTATCTAATTTTCAAGATTATAGTATTATTAATATTCCTTGATTCTAAACATTATTCTACATATCTGCACGAAATCTTAACATAAATGGTGTCAGCTGAGAGAAAAGGAAAACATATAAAATTCGTTCAAAGAAAACGTATATCATACTATATTCATGGGAAACTTAAATGAAATATATATATATATATATATATATATATATATATATATATATATATAATATATATATATATATATATATATATATATATATATATATATATATATAATATATATATATATATATATATATATAATATATATATATATATATATATATATATATATATATATATATATATATATATATATATATATATATATATATATATATATATATATATATATATATATATATATATATATATATATATCAAGACTAAAAAAACAATACAAAAAAATAAATATTATGCAATGCCTGAGTTACTGTAAAAAAAAAAAAAGGTGGCACATTCTACTCACTCTATTATACGGTTAGCAACATTCATGGGACAAGCATAGTGGCAGTGAGCACATGACGTCAGCATTATAAGAAGAGGAGAAGGAACCCCTATCTGCCAAATGTAAGATACAATTAACAAAAGCAAGACTAGAAAAGTAAATTTTTTTCATTTTGCAATGCCTGAATTACTGTAATAAAAACAAACCCATTCTACTCACTTTATATAAAAAGATAACACACATTCTACTCACTCTATTATACAGTGACCAACAGGTATGGGATGCGTGATGTGGCAGTGAGCACTTGACATAAGAGGTATTAGAAGAGGAGAATGAACCTCTATCTGCCAAACGTAAGAAACAATTAACAAAAGCAAGACTAAAAAACTAAATTTTTTCATTATGCAACTAGCCATGATATTATAGTACAGGTATACAGTTATCTGTAAAATTTAAAAGAACTGAAAACGCAAACAGTTTAAATATATCCACACAATAATAATAATAATAATAATGATAATAGTAATAATAATAACAATATTAATAATAATAATAATAATAATAATAATAATAATAATAATAATAATAATAATAATCATAATAATCTCTACAATCTACATCAGAGGAAAATTATTGTCTCCAATAATAATAATAATAATAATAATAATAATAATAATAATATCTAAGGAGAATTTTTGGAATAGACATCATGAAAGTAATGCAGAGGTATATTAAAACCCAGCAGAGAATTGGATATTCATTACACATCTTTAATAAGCCCTTCACATCTGACAGGTCATTATACTCTCAATCTCTGTTTCTCTTTACTTTATGTATTCTTCATGGTCAGCCCCAATAAAGGCTGTTTTATTTTATTATTTTTTGGCCCGTCCTGGTGTCAAAAAAAAAGTAAATAAAAATTTAATAATAATGATAATAATAAGAATAATAATAATAATAATAATAATTATAATAATAATGATAATAATAATAAGAAGAAGAATAATAATGATGATACTACTACTACTACTACTACTACTACTACTACTACTACTACTACTACTACTAATAATAATAATAATAATAATAATAATAATAATAATAATATGGTGCTCCTACTTCGTGATTTTTCACCTATCGCGGACAGTCTCGGATTCGAACCCCCTCGATAAATGAGGGAACACTATATATATATATATATATATATATATATATATATATATATATATATATATATATATATATATATATATATATATTATATATATATATATATATATATATATATATATATATATATATATATATATATATACACAGTGGTGACCCCAACCCACGAACGCATGTACCCGGGAACAAAATTTCGAACAAATTTTGACTCCAACCTACGAATATGCATGTGTCGGCCAGGCGCCCACGTGTCCCACTCGCCCGCTTTCAGTTCTGCATATATATATATATATATATATATATATATATATATATAATATATATATATATATATATATATATATATATATATATATATATATATACACGCAGTGGTGACCCCAACCCACGAACGCATGTACCCAGGAACAAAATTTTGAACAAATTTTGACTCCAACCTACGAATATGCATGTGTTGGCCAGGCGCCCACGTGTGCCACTCTCCTGCTTTCAGTTCTGCATTGGTGCTCGTGATGTGTAGTTTGTTCGTCATCTGTTCGTAGTTCTTGCTTTATATTCTAATGTTTTGCTTTTCAGATAGCCCTTATTATGGCCCTTAAGAAATTTAAAAGTGTTATTGATAGTTAGAATACACCAGGAATACAGCATGTATTGGAAGAGTTCCCTAACATTTTTATTTTATGGAAGGGGACTCTCCTTTCAAGAATTAGTCCCCCTCTTTCTCCTCCCCACCACCATCCATGTATGCCAGCAACAATAATCCACAAAGATAAATACAGTACTGTTTCTAACCTACAATATATTTTTTTTCTACCTACAATATGTACTCTTACCTACAGTATTTGATATTAGTGGGAGAATGAGACTACTTTTTCTAAGCATTGAACTTTGCTATTTTATTTTGGGTATCAAGTAGTGTATACTGTATACCTGAATATGTACATGTTTTACTTTAGTAGAGTAAAATACCTTTCTATTATTAATGTAATTATATTTTTACCGATGATATACATATAAACTGTATTATACACATTGTTTTCAGAATAATGCGAAGATAGGTTCTCAGAAGTGTCGGGTAAATGGAAAATCGCTTGAAAAAACAATTAATTTTCCATAGGAAATAATGATAAAGGGCATAGATACATTCCAAACCTTACATAGACACACTATGCCAAAGATATAAGTAAAAACATACTTTATAACTACTGTACATAACAAAGCAGAAAGCCCTGTATATATTTTTAAGAGTATACAAAAGATACTCAGATTTACTGTACAGCAAGAAATTAACATACTGTACTGTACTATATTATGCGGTGGGCAACAGTCATAGAGTACACTGTGACGTGCATGGTGGTGGTGAGCACTTAACTTCAGCGGTAGAAGAAGAGGAGGATTCAGGAGAACGAACCTCTATCAGGAAATGTAAACAAAGATGAAATAAAAATGATAAATAACCAATGCAAGACTAAAAAACGAAAAATAAAATTAATTATGCAATGCCTAAATGTAAAACACGTTAGCAAGACTAAAAAACTAAAAAAAAAAATATTATGCAATGCCTGAGTTACTGTAAAAAAAAAAAAAAATGGCACATTCTACTCACTCGATTATATGGTTAGCATCATGCATGGGACAAGCATAGTGGCAGTGAGCACGTGACGTCAGCAGTATAAGAAGAGGAGAAGGAACCCCTATCTGCCAAACGTAAGAAACAATTAACAAAAGCAAGACTAGAAAAGTAAATTTTTTTTCATTTTGCAATGCCTGAATTACTGTAACAAAAACAAACCCATTCTACTCACTTTATATAAAAAGGTAACACACATTCTACTCACTCTATTATACGGTGACCAACAGGTATGGGATGCGTGATGTGGCAGTGAGCACTTGACATAAGCGGTATTAGAAGAGGAGAATGAACCTCTATCTGCCAAACGTAAGAAACAACAAAAGCAAGACTAAAAAACTAAATTTTTTCAATATGCAACTATCCATGATATTATAGTACAGGTATACAGTTATCTGTAAAATTTAAAAGAACTGAAAACACAAACAGTTATAAATATATCCACGCACAGTGGATAAAATACCCTAATTTATGGTAATCAGAGAATGATGATGAGTGATATCTACGTTGAGTATATAATGATCATAATAATTATAATCATAATAATAATAATAATAATAGTAATAATTATAATAATGATGAATTTCATTACGTTTAGGGTACTCAATATGGATTTAGAAAATTTTTTGTCCAGATCTAGGGTAAACTAAGCTTGTACTTGTGGAAGCAGTGTCGTACACTTACCATTTTTCCCATTTACTCCATAATATCCGATCGACAATATGAAAACTTTTTACTTACCATTTTTTCCATTTTCCCCATAAAAGTCGATCAAGAATATGAAGACTTAGCCGCAGTTAAACTAAAACCAGTTTTTGCACTTTTATTTTTTCCTCATTTTCACTGATAGTGTGTGTGTGTACATACATTCCCTGAGATGCAACGCCTGTTCAGTGGCGACTGTACTCTCACCACTCTCATGACGGCTCAACCCTTGCAATTTTATTTCAAGAATTATTGCCTTTCTGCCTTTTATGGGAGTAGAAGCACTTATACAGTCTTTTCCTGGGCGTTTAGTGGCCATGATAGTACAGTATATAATCTTCAAAATATAAAAGAACGGAAAACACAAACAGTTATAAATTTATCCACGCACAGTGGCTAAAATACCCTAATTTAGGGTAATCAGAGAATGATAATGAGTGATAGCTACGTTGAGTATATGTTAATAATCATAATAATAATAATAATAATAATAATAATAATAATTATAATAATGAATTTCATTATGTTTAGGGTACTCAATATGGATTTAGGGAAATTTTTTTCCATATTTAGGGTAAACTAAGCTTGTACTCGTGGAAGCAGAGTCGTACACTTACCATTTTTCCCATTTTGTCCAGAATATCCGATTGACAATATGAAAACTTCTTACTTACCATTTTTTCTATTTTCCTCATAATATCCGATCAAGAATATGAAGACTTAGCCGCAGTTAAACTAAAACCAGTTTTTGCACTTTTATTTTTTCCTCATTTTCACGGATAGTGTGTGCTTACATACATTCACTGAGATGCAACGCCTGTTCAATGGCGACAGTACTCTCACCACTCTCATGACTGCTCAACCCTTACAATTTTATTTCAAGAATTATTGCTTTTCTGCCTTATATGGGAGTAGAAGCACTTATACAGTCTTTTCCTGGGCATTTAGTGGTCATGATAGTACAATATATTATCTTTAAAATAGAAAAGAACGGAAAACACAAACCGTAACATTCACTGAAATGCATCGCCGGATTAATGGGGACCTAATTCTCATCACTTTCATAATGGCCCAAATCTTGCAATTTTATTTTAAGAATTTTTGCCTTTCTGCCTCTTTTGGGAGTAGAAGCACTTACACAGTGTTTTCCTAGTCTTTTACTGGCCATGGTAGTACAATATATAATCTTTAAAATATAAAAGAACTGAAAATACAAACATAACACTAAATATGTCCACTCTCTATACTGGGTAACGGCACACTGATGTCAGCGTGGCAGGCAAAGCGTCCGCAGTTGCTTATTTACTAAAATAAAAAAAAAATCAAATATTTTTGGTGGGCGTTATTCGTGAAATTCAGATTTTTTTACTATTATTTTTGGGGGGCATTATTGCAGTTTCGCTGATAAAAAAAATCGTGTAAAAAAGGAACAAGGTGTATTTCATGTTTTTAGTGACTGGAAATGGTTTAATTGAATTGACATGCTTTTCAATGGGAAAAATAACTCCAACCCTCGAACAAACCAACCCTAGAACAGGTTTTAGGAACGGATTAAGTTCGTGGGTTGGGGTCACCACTGTATATACATTGGTGACTCCAACCTGCAAACTTAATCCGTTCCCAAAAACTGTTCTTGGGTTGGATTGTTCATAGGTTGGATTTATTTTTCCCATTGAAAAGCATGTAAATTCAATTAATCTGTTCCTGGTCACAATAAATATTCATGTTCATGTTTAGAAATTATTTCTTTCATCGTTTCCACTATTATGCATGTAGGGTGTTTGACCCCAATATCACTAACACTTTTAACTTTCTTAGGAACCATAATAAGGGCTATATGAAAGATATAACATTGGAAAATAAAGCAAGAACTACGAACAAATCACGAACGTCCACAGTGCGGACTCCAATGCAGAATTGAGAGCGTTCGAGTGGGACACGTGTTGGCTTGGCCAACACATGCTTGTTCATGAGTTGGATTTTGTTCGTTGGTTGGGGTGAAAATTTGTTCAAAATTTTGTTCATTGGTATAGGCGTTCGTGGGTTGGGGTCACCACCAGTAGTTTCCCCAAGCTTGGAACTCAATCTGTTCCCGAAAGCTGTTCTTAGGTTGGTTTGTTCGTGGGTTGGATTTATTTTTCCCATTGAAAAGCATGTAAATTCAATTAATCCGTTCCTAGTCACAATAAATATTTATTTAAAAAATTTCTAGTGAGTATGAACATGAAATATAATAAATTTTATATGTATATCATCTGTAAAATGAGAATTACATTAATAATAGAGAGGAGTTCTTCTCTACTAAAATAAAATATGTACATATTCAGGTGTACAGTATACACTAGTTGATACCCAGTATAAAATAGCAAAGCTCAATGCTTAGAAAAAGTTGTCTCATTTTCCCACTAATAACAAATAGGTAAGAAACAAATATTGTAGGTAAGAAAAAGTACTGTATTTACCTTTGTGGATGATTGTTGCTGGCATGTGTGTATGGTGGTGGAGGAGGTAGAGGGGGACTAATATTTGGAAGGAGAGTCCCCTTATTTCTTTCTTCATTTCCACTGTTATGCATTTAGTGTGTTTGAAGCCACTGTCACTAACACTTTTAACTTTCTTAGGAGCCATAATAAGGACTAGCTTAAAGACAAAGCAATGAAAAATAAAGCAAGAACTACTGTATATATATATATATATATATATATATATATATATATATATATATATATATATATATTTTTTTTATGAGTGTGAGACCGGGACAGGCAGAAACTGCCCTCATCAATAAAGGCCCGGGCACGAGAAAATACCAAGACGAAGGAAAAGAAAAAGGTTAAGGACAAGGCAGAGATGATATAATGTCACATAAAGGAAAACGACAAAAAAAAAAAAACAGTCAGAAAACCCCGAGATAAGGAGGACTAGGCTGTGAGATGACGATAGATCTGCTTTTTGAAGGATGAAAGGTCATAAGAATTAGGAAAGACAGAAGGAGGAAGAGTGTTCCAGAGTGGAGGTAGATGGGAAGAAGCAGTCGCTGCACCGACCAGTCCGCAAGCTACAAATCTCCACACAGTACCTGTGAGATGAGGCCGCTTGGCGAGTGTTACGCGGCCTCGGCATTGGGGAAGGGCTGCCACTCGCCAACTCATCAGAGCAGCGATGGATGTAGTAGTGATGGAAGAGAGAAAGGGAAGATACCTTACAGCGAATAGAGAGAGAATCCAGATTAGAAGTAAGAGAAGGATCATTAATGAGTCTGACTGCCTTAGATTCAACCTTATCAAGAAGATAAAGTGTAAGAAGAAGCACCCCAGATGTGTGAGCATTATTCTAAGCAGGGACGGATAAGACCTTTATAAATTTTAAGTAACTGCAAAGAGGAAAAGTAATGACAAAAATGAAACGAAACTCCAATTTTTTGGATGAAGACTTAGAAATTTGAATTATGTGATTCCTCCAAGACAAGTTATATATATATATATATATATATATATACATATATATATATATATATATATATATATATATATATATATATATATATATATATATATATATATATATATATACAGTGTTCCTTCGATTATCGCGAAGGTTCGGTTCCGGGACCCGGCGCGAGACAGGAAAATCGCAGCGTAGGATCACCCTATATGTACATAGATATTTTGATTTATTTTTACATTTACACTGTATAAACTGTATAAACCCTCCCTGTACTGTTAACAAACCACCCTTTACTTCATAAATAACAGCATGCAAGCATAAATTTATATGACATACTCATGTACATATGTATTTTACAATTATTTTTGTGTTTACTGTATAAATCCTCCCTGCACTGTTAAAAAACCACCCTTTACTTTATAAATAACAGCATGCAACGTAAATTTATATGTACATGATAGGTAAACTTACCGTGAATGAGGTGGTAATGGTTTGTAGACTCTATAGGAAATTATTCCGCAGCCAATAACAGCTTTACGGATGTTATTTATTGAGGCCAAAATAGCGGCCGACATCCATAAACCTTTTTCCTTCTTTCAGCATATGTAAGAGTTTCACCTTATCTGTTATGGTTAACATCTTCCTTTGCCGCTTAGGCTCACTACCAGAAGCCTTAGAAGATGAAGGATGCTTGGGAGGCATTGCAGAGGTTGCAAAAAGTGAAGAAAATAAATCACAAGCACAACGTATTAATAAGCACAACGTGAACGGCGCACACGTGAGTTAGACTGAATAAGTGAGGCGAGACAATGGAAGATGGTGCAAGCCTTTGTCTGAAACGCTGATAGTGGTATCGTATTTTACATGGTGCAATACTGTTAGTATTTATGTTTTTCACTATTTTTTACTGTTTTATTATTCTTAAGCTAAGAAATACATTTTTTTTATCAAGAAAATCATGAAACTACTGGAAATTTTAATATATATGCTAGCTCACATAGGTGCGACCCCAATACATTGTACGCTATCGGACAGTATTTCACATGATGCAATACTGTGAGTCATATATCTAAATATATGTTCTTTGCTATTTTTTACTGTTTTATTATTCGTAGGCTGGGAAATAAATTTTTTTTTATCAATTAAATAATGAATTTTTTTTTTTCAATAAAAAAATGAAAATACTGAAAATTTTTATTTTGTTACTATTTTAATATTTTTGCATATACCCCCCCCCCCAAAAAAAAAATAATTTGCCAAAAAAAATCGTGGTACAATGAATTCGCGAGGCAAGGAATGCGATAGAGCGAAGGATCACTGTATATATTTCTCATGGATTAGTTTCGGTGATACGCCATGGTGTAACAAGTATTAATGAGGCCTGTCTGAGGTATTCCTCACTTCATTCCACTCAACAAGTCAGCTCTTGTCTGTTTTCAGAAACTATTGGAGGAGCACCACCAATGCTGGATCATGAAAGTCGACTGTTAGGTCAGCAACTTCAGAGATTGAGTCAGTTGCTTGCATTGTACACAGTTCTCTCTCATTTACATGAGAGCAGAGAAGCCTCTCCCAATCCGGACAATGAAAGTATTGTAAAGGTACAGACTTAGAGTTCTATCGAAAAACTCCAGTGGCTGTTGCTGATTTGTTAGATTATGTTTATTCTCTTTTTTAGTATAATCATATTGATTTTGAGAGAGCACTCTGGGATAGGTTTAATACAGTATGTCTGATGCTGTCGGTTATAATATTTTAGACAGTCTTTCTACTCTCATGACAATAAGTCCCATGCATAGCATCTTGATTAAATCAGCTACTCATGCATCATAATTGTCAGTGTATTAGTGAAAATGGGGATATAAAGCTGACCCAAAATATTAATTAAATTATTACAAATGCTATACTTCTCTGTTATTGTATCATATGATGAATTTGCTAAAATATATTTCCAGACATTCTACCACCTTCTGTTAGGATTCGAAGCTAATACTTGCAGAAGTGGAGTCCATAACTTAATGCATTGAGCCACAGTCCAGTAAGATGTGGACTCCTGTTCTACGGATCCCAGGTTTGAATCCCGACAGTAGGAATGGAATATTTAGAAATGTTCATACCTAATTTGCACTGAATTCTGTCAACTCATTCTAATTTTTAGACCAAGTGGAGGGTGAAATCTTATTGGTTTCAATTGACCTATTTGATGTGTGCTTCCTCTTATCTATGTCTATTAATATTATATGGCTAATTTATCCAGTGACTAGAGAATTGTTAGTATATCATAAAAGTTAGAATATTTCTTCCAGGAACTTGCAAAACTGTTGGTGTTAACCCCTGAAGAAGCGCAGGATGTTGTCATAAAATGTGGGAATTGCAGTGGTTCTGCAAAGCAAACCTCATCCTCAAAGAAGGTAAGCTTTCTCCTTAGATGAGTAATAAGTATTGGGGACCACAGTAGTGTAGTGATAGAATATTCAACTTGAGAATTGACAGCTCCGCGACTGAGCCCACCAGGGGGCATTAGGAGAGGCATCTCGTCCGTAATTCCCCAGCTTCTGTCTGTCTGTGCCCCCATGCGAATTGGGACTAATTGTTACTTAAAACAAGGATAATATGTTTATGTGTAATAAGACAGTACGATTTTTATCTTGAGATGTTCTCATTTATGACACTCCCTTTATTTTTGACTACAAAAATTACATTTACAAAAACTCGTGTCCAGTACATGAATGCATTTGTTGTGATAAACTGTTCATTTAAATGAACTGATTCTGGAAAGTGGGTAAAAGTAGTTGAATATTATTTATTTTATCAGAGAGAGGTAAGGGATGAGGGGGTTTCTCACTTCTTTATATTGTCCACAAAATGGCTTAGCAAGAGACATGAGGTTGGATAAGATATGATGAAGTCCTGCTGCATGTCTGTTAGAGCTACTTCCTAGCTTCAGAAGGCTATGATTTCATGTTTGAAAGGCAAATGGCCTTCTTATAATTACATAATATAGTGAATATAGTGTGTCACTATTAGGTATATTGTTTGACATAAGCAAAGGCTAAAAAAGAGAAAAGAATATATTGTTAGTCTATTATGAAATATATTTTTGCTAAATTGTTTCTCTTGAACTTATCCTTCCAACTTTAGCAATCTAAAATTTTCAAATGTGTTAAGAAAGGAATGATATGTTTTCACATATGTTAATGTGTTTATTTGATATTTATTGATGCCTGTATAGAATGGGACTTGCATTAAATGCAAAAACGGAGCCACGGAATATATAAAAAAAAGTATTCAGAAGAATGCATTCATTCCCTAGATTAGCAGTTAACTGAGAGGTTAGCTCCATCTCTTAGACCTTTAGTGGTGTAGTTGGTATCACCTTGATACAGTAATAAAGTCTTAGATTCAAATTCCAGTCAGGGACAATATATATTTCATGTTTTCACATATGGTAATGTGCTTACTTGATATATATATACTGTATATTATATATATATATATATTATATATATATATATATATATATATATATATATATATATATATATATATATATATATATATATATATATATATATATATATATATATATACACTGTATTATTAAAACTAATCTTAATGCTATTCCTTAACTTTAAAATTAATACACCTTGTTCCTTTTATGAGCGATTTTTTTATCCGCGAAATTGCAATAACGCCAAAAAAAAATAATAATAAAAAAATCGAATTTCACCAATAATGCCCCCCCCTCAAAAAAAACTTTTTTTTTTTTTTAGTAGTAGTAGTAGTAGTAGTTGTAGTAGTAGTAGTAGTAGTAGTAGTAAATAAGCATCCGCAGACGCTTCTTCCACGAGTACAAAGAGGATTATGATAAGAAAAGATCATCATCATTATACTTTATATATACATATATATATGTTATTGGCGTTTTGATTGAACTTTGGTTCTCCGACCATCTTCCATTGTCTCGCCTCACTCGCTCAGTCTAACTCACATGTGCGCAGTTCGCGTTATGCTTATTAATATGTTATGCTTCAGGGGTTGGGTTCTTTCGATAACAGTCTCCTATGCCTCAAAAGGCCCCTTTTTAATTTCAAGCGGCTCTTGCAGATCTTCTTTAACATGTAATTTACAAGAGATTTCCTCTACTGGGGGAGCATCAGTATCATTTACTTTGCCTTAACAGACTCTTTAATTTCAAGCGGCTTCTGCAGATCTTCTTTAACATGTGATTTACAAGAATTCCTCTATTGGTGGAGCATCAGTATCGTTTCTTTTGCCTCAACAGACTCCTCTTTAATTCAAGCGGCTTCTGCATATCTTCTTTAACGTGTGATTTAAGAGATTTCCTCTACTGGGGGAGCATCAGTATTGTTTACTTTGCCTCAAAGACTCCTCTTTAATTCAAGCGACTTCTGCATATCTTCTTTAACGTGTGATTTAAGAGATTTCCTCTACTGGGGGAGCACTAGTGTCATTTTGACAGTTTTCAATGCCATCCACCTCCATCATAGGAGAAGGAACACATTTGGTTTCTGAACACTGACATGAATTGAGACCAGTTTGTACAAAGTACATAGTACTATTATATTTCAAAATATCACTGATAGGATACTTGGC
>JAXCGZ010006015.1:75000-79237 GCA_037179515.1 Halocaridina rubra
CACTCCCTGGGTACCAATCCTAATTTTATTAAATTATGGAATAGTGCAGTTAGTGGACAACTAAGCTCTGCCTTGCACTTTTTTTATACTCTAGCATAAATTTCATCAGGGCCTGCAGAATTATGAGTCTTTAATTTATCTATTTCTTTTATTACATCCTCCCTTGTAATATATTTTAGTATAAGGAGAGTCTGTGTATAGTACACCTAGTTCTTGGAATAACGCTAAGATAAGTTCTTAGAAGTGATGTGTAATGTGAAAATTGCGTAATGTAACTAGTCATTTTCCATAAGAAACAATGATAATGGGCATAGATACCTTTCACAACTTACATAGACACACTATGCCAAAAATATAAGATAAATAAAAAATATTTTATAAGTACATAACAAAGCAGAAAGACCTGTAGTTATTTATTTTAACATGCAAATAGTGTAGAGTATAAAAGATATACAGATTTACTGTACGGTAAACAAATTAATGCACTCTATTATGCGGTGGGCAACAGGCATCCACTGGGACGTGCATGTGAGCATGTAACTTAAGCGGTAGAAGAGGAGGAGGATGCGGGAGAATGAACCTTTATCTGCAAACATATTTGCTCTCGCACGCTTTTTCCCTGACGATATTATATGGCAAGTTTGTTTGCTGTTTGTTCTTAATGCATTTTTTCCATTATTTTCATAATATCCAATCGCATTAGGTGGTAGAAGAGGAGGATGCGGGGGAATGAACCTCTATCTACAAACATTTTGCTGCCTCTGTATCAGCAGATGCGCTCTCGCACGCATTTTCCCTGACAATATTATTTGCCAAGTTTGTTTGCTGTTTGTTCTTAAGACATTTTTTTTCCATTCTCTCCATAATATCCGATTGCATTAAGTGGTAGAAGAGGAGGAAGATGCGGGAGAAAGAACCTCTATCAGCAAACGTTTTTCGCCTCCGTATCAGCTGATACACTCTTACACGCCTTTTCCATGACGATATACAAACCTTAATACAAACACAGTTAGAACAAGTGATATATCCACGCAGTATGCTGGGTAAAGAGACACTGAAGCTTATGGCAGCATGGCGGAAAAGTGCCTCCAAGGCGGCCGATTATTTACTAAACTGAAGAATTTTTTTTTTAATCTTTTGCATGGGCGTTATTCGTGTATTTCGCATTTTTTTACTATTATTTTTTGGGGGCATTATTCCAGATTTGCGTATTTTAAACACATGTAAAAAGCTGACTGTGTATATATATATATATATATATATATATATATATATATATATATATATATATATATATATATATATATATATATATATATATATATATATATATATATATATTTGCCCTGTGGTGGCAAGCACAACATCAAAGAATAGCCCCAATATATTCCCTGCGCGTCGTAAGAGGTTACTAAAAGTGGACGGAGATAAATTTTGACCTGAGGGATAAAGCATTGGTGAAACCAGTCCGATGTGAGGCTTTTCGTGATCCAGGCCTTAGGGTTATGCATCCAGTTCACTGGCAGCAGATTCTTAGTCTTATTTTTCAAAGCCCTAGGGTTCTTTGACTTGCAGACAAGCCCGGGCTTTAACATGAAACCCGCAGCATTCCCGCACATGATGAGGGTTATGCAGTCTTTGTGCGCTTTAAATCCGAGGGCTTTAGCTTCTTCCTTGAAGAGAAAAGTGCGAGACGGCATTCTCTTCCAATATACCCCAATCTCATCCATGTTAAAGACTTGCTCAGGAACATATTGCTTATCAGCGATAATTTTCTTAAAGTCGTTGTTCACATAATCTTCAGCTGCAGCTGTATCTGCAGAGGCAGCTTCACCATAAACCGAAACGCTCTTTAGGCCATGGCGTTTTTGAAATTTGGCGAATCATCCCTTTCTTGCTACGAACGATTGCTTCCTTGGTGGAGAATTGCTGGAGGGTCCTGGTTGTGGGTCGTCGATATCTTCATCTCTCTCCTCCTCTCCATGGTTGCCACTGTCATCGTCGGGTTTGTTTGCAGTGAATGTATCACACAGCTTCTTCGCCTTTGTTTGTATGATATTGTTGTCTATGCTGATGTTCATCTTTCTTCAATCAGCAATCCACAGGGCCAAAGCAGATTCCATCCACACTATTAACTTATTGCGGAGTGTTACGACCCTCTTCGCAGTTTTACTAAATGAAATAGTCTCTGTTTTCATGATATCTTCGTCCTTTTTGATGTATCGAACAGTAGATTCGTTGAGACCAAAATGGCGGCCGACATCTGCGAACCCTCTTCCTTTCTTCAGCATATCTCACAGTTTTTCCTTATCTGCTATGGGCAACATTTTCCTATGCCGCTTAGGCTTACTACCAGAAGCCTTAGAAGATGAAGGACGCTTGGGAGGCATTGCAGAGGTTGAAAAACGTGAGTAAAAAGAATCACTCGCACAACATATTAAGAAGCACAACGCGAACAGCGCACACGTGAGTTAGACTGAGCGGGTGAGGTGAGACAATGGAAGATGGTGGGAGACCCAAGCTTCTATCAAAAAGCCAATCATACCCCATGATACAGAACATACAGAAAAACAATTCTATGAATAGTCGTCTCCCACCCTTTCACCCAATAGCATCCCATGAACTATCTCACGTAGGTGCGAGCCTTTGCATTTTCCAAGATGCCAATACAGTGTACATTGTCGTACAGTATTTTTCATTGTGCAATACTGTGAGTTATATGTTTAAATTTATGTGTTTTACTATGTTTTATTGTATTATTATTCTTAGGCTAGGAATTAAATTTTTTTATCAATAAAATAATCAAAATACTGGAAATTTTTATGTGTGCTAGCTAACGTAGGTGCAACCCTTTGCGTTTTTTGAAACGCCGATACCGGTATCGTACTTTCTATGATGTAGAGTTACATGTTTAAATTTGTTTTTTTTACTTATTCTTACTGTTTTATTATTCTTTGGCTGGGAAATAAATTTTTTTTATCAATAAAATAATGAAAAAAAACATTTTCAATGAAATAATGAAAATACTGAAAATTTTACATTTTTAATATTTAAATATTCTCGCATGTTCATGTTGTTGTTCATGTTCCGGTTTTACGTCACGGATTCCTTTTTCAAATAGAGGCTAGGACGGTTACCTTCTTGCGTAGGAGTTGATTTGGCAGATGTAATCGTTACCCTGAGTGCATGCCCTTGCTAACCTCAGACCATGACGGGGAGCGAACCCTCGACCTGACGCCTCAGAGTTGCGGACGCTATCGTTTGAGCCACGGCGACTACATTTTAATATTCTCGCATACGCCCTGGGAAAAAAAAAAAAAAAGCTTGCCAAAAAACACCGCGATGCACTGATTTCGCGAAAGGTGAACCGCGATATAGCGAGGGATCACTGAGTAATCCCTCGTTTATCGCGGGAGTTTGGTTCCAGGACCACCCGCGATAAGTGAAAAACCGCGAAGAAGTACGAGCACCATATATATATATATATATATATATATATATATATATATATATATATATATATATATATATATATATATATATATATATATAAAATGATTATGACACCAGGATGGGCCAAAAAATAAAACAGCCTTTATCGGGCCTGGGCATGAAGAATACATAAAGTAAAGAGAAACAGAGATGGAGAGTGGAATGACCTGTCAAATGTGAAGGGATTATAAAAGATGTGTAATGAATATCCAATTCTCAGCTGGGTTTTAATATAGCTCTGCATTACTTTCATGATGTCTATCCCAAAAATTCTCCTTAGATATTATTATTATTATTATTATTATTATTATTATTATTATTATTATTATTATTATTATTGGCAACAATAATTTTCCTTTGATGATGATTGTGGAGATTATTATTATTATTATTATTATTATTATTATTATTATTATTATTATTATTATTATTATTATTATTATAATAATTATTATTACTATTATTATTATTATTATTATTATTATTAGTAGTAGTAGTAGTAGTAGTAGTATTACGAATTTGCCATTAAGCCATGATTTTTACAATAAATAATGTAGCTTTGGCTGAATGAACAAGAGTTAATTAAAGATTCTCTCTCTCTCTCTCTCTCTCTCTCTCTCTCTCTCTCTCTCTCTCGTCAAACAGCAAACAAACTTTTGATATAATATCGTCAGGGAAATAGCATGTAGAGAATATATATATTTCATTTGAGTTTCCTATGAATACAGTATGATATACGTTTCCT
>JAXCGZ010006016.1:0-10000 GCA_037179515.1 Halocaridina rubra
TCGTATCTTCCCTGTGTTAGGGCGGCAGTGAGTGACTCTTAATTATTACATTAAAAGATGAAATAACCAAACTAAACCTATATCTGACTTAACCTACCTAACCTAGTATAAGTAACCTAACCTAATTTAACTAACCTAACCAAACTAAATTAACCTAACTAACCTAATCTAACCTATCGGCTTAATATAATTAACCTAACCCAACCTCTCCTAACTTAACTTCCCCAAAATAACTTGATCATCGGTTTACCAGGAGTGGGGTGACGTGAGTCCTATACAGTTATGTCATTGTACTGTATTACTATTTGGTGAGGTGCAAAATGCGAGTTATAGTATTATTACATTTAAACCCTAATACAGGGCTTTTACCTGTAAGTACAACTTGGTAATTACAGATTCCTTGGGTTTCACACACTAAAGGCTGGAAACCACTAACTTGAACCCTCATCATCTATGGGTCATGAAAAAAGGAAAATATGTTAAGGATAGGAGAAAAGGCAATTAGGAATGAGAAGAAACAAAGGAACAGGAAATTAGGAAAAAGGAAGACTTAGTCTTCAGCGTTTCCCCTGGACCACCTGCATATCCTTAATTTATTATCATTAAACTTATATGTTCAACATTATTAGCTAATTATAAGGGGTCCTTGACTTTCGGCAGAGATCCATTCCTGAAAAGTAATGTACTGTAACCTAAATTTTAGTGTAAGTTGGATCACACCTTAAGAAGCACCTATGTTAATGCAGTAGTAAAGTTTCTCCCATGGTGATGGCTTTCCTATTCTTGCTATGTGGAGAAGCTGATTTACACTTGGGAGACATAATACAGGCCAAAAATGCTAAAAAAAGAATCAAAATAATTTATGGGAGATGCACTGTAACCGTGAAACCGTGAATATGATTGCAGATGATGCAAAGATTGTGAAGAAAGTAAAAAACGAGAACAATGTAGAGAACTTCAGGAGGATCTAAATAATCTGCATGAGTGGTCAGAAAAGTGGCTAATGAAATTCAATACTTCAAAATGTAAGGTAATGAGAATGGGTACAAGTGCAAGAAGGCCCAAGCTTGACTACTCGGTGGCTGGAGTACAACTTCAAGAGACAGAAAATGAGAGAGATCTAGGAGTAAACATACTGGCAGATTTGTCTCCAGAAATACATATAAATGGCATAGTAAGGGCAGCATATGCATTGTTATCAAATGTAAGGGTAGCCTTCAGGCACATGGACAAGGAAATGTTCAGAAATATTTATGTAACCTATGTGAGGCCAAAACTCGAATATGCAGCCCCCTTTTGGAATCCGCACTTGAAAAAGCACATAGCTAAGCTTGAAAAAGTTCAAAGACATGCCACGAAACTGGTGCCAGAAATACGCAATCTCAGTTATGATGAGAGGCTGAGGGAATTAGAATTACCATCACTCGAAGCTAGAAGAGTGAGGGGGGATATGGTGACAGTCTTTAAATCCTTCATGGTTATGATAGAGTGGATAGGGATCGATATTTTGATATGGCTGGCTCTAGAACTAGAGGTCATAGTTTGAAGCTTGGTAAGAAAACTTCTTTGCAGGATGTAAGGAAATACTTTTTCAGTGTAAGAGTAGTTGATAATTGGAATGGGCTAAGCGAGGAGGTAGTTAATGCTATCTCAATCCATAGTTTTAAGGACAGGTATGATAAGTATCACTAAGTATAAAATGGAACCGATGAGGAGACGGGAAGATACGAGCTTTGGGCTCTTTCCCGTAAACACAATTAGGTAATCACAATTAGGTAATCACATCATAAACCGAGTATTCCCTGTATACTTTTATTACTACTACTACTACCACTAATAAGAATAATAATAATTTTTGCTAGTATGCTGGACTCATTATCAAGTATAGTAGGATCTTAAATCCTGGTCATGCATCAATCGGAAAAGTAAGAATTAGTGGGCGTTAACTTAAGACAATGATTGGTTCCGACTAACCGGTCGCAAGCTTATCTGGTAGTAAGATGAACCTTTGCATCATTAGGAAAAGGAGCTGGGGGGTCTCTGTTTTAAGTTGTTCCGAGCTAAGTCGTACTGAGGTTACATCAGAGACCAATATATTATTATTAAATCCATTTTTTTCGATTTACCAGTCATCCAGATGCAAACCAACCACAGTAGCAAAGGTAGTCAATACTGTATAGTGTACTAAACCCAGCCACTGAGGGGAGCAAGCCAGCCTCAACTTGGTGCCGGTCCCAAGCCCGGGTAGATGGGGGAGGGTTGGCGGCAGGAAGGGCATCCAGTCATAAAGATTTTGCCAAAACCAAAATATGGCCAGTGCAGATAACGACCAGAAACATCGACCCCACATAAAAGTGGGAAAAGATGTAGACGAAGAAGAAGAAGAAGACTGTATAGTGTACTATAACTATTTTCATGTATTAGATTAAGAACTTAAATTATTTTTCTATCTATTACAATATTTATTTTTAGCATTGTGGGGGACTTAGGGTCGAATTATAGATGTGTTCCAACTTTAGTCAGTTGCCAGGAACAGAACCCCAATGTAAAGTGGGGACCCCCTGATATAGGGTAATAGAGTAGCATACAAACATTATAACATATTTGCATCATATGCAGTGTTTGGTCTTCTATTTAACTTTTACAATATGAAGAATATAAAATACAAAAAATATTAAGCATATTTCACTGCACATATATTGGCTAAAAATATAAAAAATATAAAACACATTACACCGCACATGTATTGGCTACTCGTGCTTGGTTGTAAACCATTGATGTAATTTTCGGAAGCATTTACATTTCACTAAAACAAAAATGAACAATTGATAACTTTGATAGAAGAGATAGCGGAGGAAGAAGAAGGGAATTTTTTGGGAAAGAAAGGAGAAAGGTCTTTTTGACTTAAAAGAGGACTGGCCAGGACAGCTCGATATTAAGTTTTCCTTTAGTTGCGGTTCTTTTCTTTGCCTACATCTGTGCTATATATACTGGTGTATTGGTTACACATCTCTCCTTATCACTACAGCTGACAAGCCATAACACTCCCCATATGTTTCTCTCTGCTATATATCTTCTTGGTACCCTAGCCCGATGAGGACAACATTTTCAATCCGTCCTAGTGTCACAAAAAAAAAAATAGTACTGAAATGAGCTTGAACTTAAGCAAGTCTCAGAGAGAGAGAGAGAGAGAGAGAGAGAGAGAGAGAGAGAGAGAGAGAGAGAGAGAGATAATAATAATAATTATAAAATATATTTGTTAAGCAAAGTTTACAAGGGGTATTGCAATATAAATACAAAAGAAATGTTATGTATAGGTTTGTTGACATTGTTTAGAATAATTACTACAATATAATAGGATGTTGACTTCCTGTAAGGGTATGTTGACATTTCTCAGAATAAGATCTTTGTAATGAAAGAGTGGATGTTGACATCAGACTAGAATACAATTTATTTACAATATAGGAATGGATGTAGACATCATATACAAGTATATTAACAATTCTTAGTACAACTATTGTAATATCCAAACTCCCGGCTTATGGCTTTATCCCTTCTCTCCGCTCTCTGATTTCCAGTTTTCTTTCTGACCGTTTTATATCTGTAGTTGTTGACGGTGCAACATCTAGCGCATTCTCTGTTACCAGTGGTGTTCCAAAGGTACTTACTCTGTTCCTTCTCTTCATCAGCGATCTTCTTCAGTCCTCATCCTCCTTTCTTCTTCGCTCTTGCAGTGGTTCTACCCTTTATTTTTCTTCTGCCATTTCTTCACAACCTTCATCCTCTACTCGTAATCAGTCTTGTATAACTCTTTCTTCTACTCTCAAGTCCGATTTGCAGAGGGTATCTGACCGGGACACCCAATATATAGTTAAATATAATGCCTCCAAGACACAGTTTCTGGTATCTCTTTATCTTCTTTTCCTTCTGATAGCCCTATTGCCTTCGAAAATAACGATATCTATCCTCTTAATTCTATTAATATATTAGGAATTCAGATAGCCTCTAACGTGTTTTGGAGGAATCACATAATCAAAATTTCTAAATCTGCACCCAAATACTTGGGGGTCTATTTCGTTTACGTCATTCCTTTTCTCTTTACAGTTACTCAAAATCTATAAAAATCTTCTCTGTCCCTGCTTAAAATACTGCTCGCACATCTGGGGTGTTTTTCATATACATTACTTAACTTTCTCAAAGGGTTGAATCTAAGGCAGTCAGACTCATTAATGACCTTTCTCTTACTTTTAATCTAGATTCTCTTTCTCTTTGCCTTAAGGTATCATTCATATCTCTTTTCCATCGGTGCTACTTCCATTATTGCTCTGATGAGTTGGCGAGTTGCATCCCTCCCCCTCTGCTGAGGCCACGTAACACTCGCCAAGCAGCCTCGTCTCACAGGTACTGTGTGGAGATTTGTAGCTCGCGGATTGGTCGTTGCAGTGACTTTTTCTACCCATCTAATTTCATACTCTGGAATTCTCTTCCTCCTTCTGCCTTTCCTACTTCTTATAACCTATCTTCCTTCAAAAACCAGATCTAGTATCATCTCAGGGTCTAATCCTGCCATATCTCTAGGTCCTCAGTACTTCGACTATTCTTTCAGCCTGTTCTTTTCTTATTGTGTATCATTACCTCCTCTCTGCCTTTCCTTAATCTTTTCTTTTTCTTGGTCTTAATGGTCTCTTCGTGCCGGGCCTTTATTAATGAGGGCAATTTTCCTCCCTGTCCCAGTGTCACAGTTATAAAAATATAAGAGTGCATGAAATCATAATTTGAAACTAGTTTCACATTGTTTAGAATCATTATTATAAGAATGGATAGACGTCTTTGAAGAGTATATTGGCAATGCTAACAATAGTAATTACAATATAAAAGCATGAAGCCATTATGTACAAGTTTATTTGTCTTTACTTGGAGTAATTATTTTAATTTAAGAGTGGTTGTACACATAATATAAAACAGTGCTAACATTGCTTTGATATGATATAAAAAAATAGAATGACTCGACTTAGAATGATGATTATAATAGCTGATGTTGACATCATGTAAAAAGGATATTGCCATTGTTTGGAATAATTTTTACAGTGTAAGAGTGAATGAAAATAACAGATATATAATGATAAGAAGCTTTTAATTCCACGAAGTAATACACAGAAGCAAATAAAATATGCAAAATCACACTAAGTTCTATGTTTATATATGAGACAATAATCAAATATGCACATTACCATATGTGAAAACATGAATCATTTTTACCCCAACCGGGACTTGAACCTAAGACTTATAATTACTAAATCAAGGGGCTACTAACTACACCACAGAAGGTCTAAAAGGGAAACAGACCTTACAGCTTATATCTGCTATACTAGGAACGAACGCATTCTTTCTGAATGCCACAATGTTCATATTACAGTTTCCCCCAGCCTCAATTGTGGTTTCGTTTTTGCATTTAATTCAACTCCCAATCTCATTCGGGACCAACAAGAATCATATGAGTACATTACCATTTGTGAAAACATATATAATTTTTACCCTGACAAGGACTTGAACCTAAGACTTTTAATTACTAAGCCAAGGCACTACCAACTACACCATAGAAGGTCTAAAACGGAAACAGACCTTAAAATTATTCATATGAGACAATGTATAATATTCAAAATCATAAAGACCTTAAAAATACTGTGCACAGAATGAAACTATACATTTTCAGAGTGCGTGAAAAATCACCTAAATAAATGAAGAAAGTACAAGATTACATCAAAGTTATATTAAAATTCCTAAAATAATGAATATAATCATTTAAAACCTTTAAGAATATTAAAAATATTATGCATAATGTGTACTGTACTTTGTATACGTGACGTTTGTGTGTGTGTTCACCCATTCTTCGAGCGTTCCGCTGCATGACAGAGCTGGCTCATGCCAGTTTCTCAGAGCTTGTATTTTTGCACGTTTTATTAGCAGTATGAATTGCTTTAATTCTGTAGCTATTTTCCTGACGATATTATATCGTAAGTGTGTTTGCTGTTTGTTCTTAATGCTTTTTTTCCATTCTCTCCATAATATCCGATTGCATTAAGTGGTAGAAGAGGAGGATGCGGAAGAACGAATCTCTATCTGCAAATGTTTTGCCGCCTCCGTATCAGCTGATGCACTCTCACACGCTATTTCCCTGATGATATTATATGGCAAGTTTGTGTGCTGTTTGTTCTTAATGCTCATCCATGTACTGTACTTACCATTTTTTCCATTCTCTCCATAATATCCGATCACATTAAGCGGTAGAAGAGGAGGAGAATGCGGGAGAACGAGCCTCTATCTGCAAATGTTTTGCTGTATACGTGACGTTTGTGTGTGTGTTCACCCATTCTTCGAGCGTTCCGCTGCATGACAGAGCTGGCTCATGCCAGTTTCTCAGAGCTTGTATTTTTGCACGTTTTATTAGCAGTATGAATTGCTTTAATTCTGTAGCTATTTTCCTGACGATATTATATCGTAAGTGTGTTTGCTGTTTGTTCTTAATGCTTTTTTTCCATTCTCTCCATAATATCCGATTGCATTAAGTGGTAGAAGAGGAGGATGCGGAAGAACGAATCTCTATCTGCAAATGTTTTGCCGCCTCCGTATCAGCTGATGCACTCTCACACGCTATTTCCCTGATGATATTATATGGCAAGTTTGTGTGCTGTTTGTTCTTAATGCTCATCCATGTACTGTACTTACCATTTTTTCCATTCTCTCCATAATATCCGATCACATTAAGCGGTAGAAGAGGAGGAGAATGCGGGAGAACGAGCCTCTATCTGCAAATGTTTTGCTGCCTCTGTATCAGCTGATGCACTCTTGCACGCTATATACCTGATGATATTATATGGCAAGTTTGTTTGCTGTTTGTTCTTAATGCTTTTTTCCATTCTCCATAATATTCAATCGCATGAAGCGGTAGAAGAGGAGGAGGATGCGGGAGAACGAACCTCTATCTGCAAACGTTTTGCTGCCTCCGTGTCAGCTGATGCGCTTTCGCACGCTTTTCCCTTGACGATATACAAACCTTAACACAAACACAGTTAGAACAAGCGATATATCCACGCAGTATACTGAGTAAAGAGACACAGAAGCACATGGCAGCATGGCGGAAAAGTGCCTCCGAGGCGGTCTATTATTTACTAAAATTAAAAGTTTTTTTTAAATTTCTTGGGTGGGCATTTTTCGTGTATTTCTCATTTTTTTTACTATTATGTTTTGGGGGCGTTATTCCAATTTCGCGAATTTTAAGCACACGTAAAAAGCAAACTGAGTGTACTAATATGTTTTTACTCTAATTCTGTTAGAATATTAATCATTTCTGGAGATATATTTTCTAATTACATTGACCACAAAGTTTTTTTTACTTCAATATTCTCACTGTTTCATTTAAAGAAATATTATATTGCATTTTAGCCATATCCCATGATCACACATTTTAACAGGGATAAAGTTATCAATTACAGGACCTGCTGGTCATTTTTGTAGAATGAAGCTGCTTTCATATTAAATTCATCTCAAAAGTTTTGGTATCATCAGCACACGTGGTCACCAGTGCATCAGTTGCAGCTAAGGCATTTTCATCTATGAGAAGTGGGTGTGGTTGTCAGCTTTAAGGAAATTATCCATATTCTTTTTTATGGAGTATTTTCTGTCAGTCCAAATTTCTCCTACATTTTCCAATCTGTACTAATTGGTAAGGAAGGATTGTTTGGTCATCTGATAATTACTCATATCATGAATAAAGTACTTTATAATCAACCAGTTATTTAAGTTATCTCACTCTTGTTATCTTTTTCTTTAAAGCCATTCATAATGCTATTGTTTTCTCTTTCTTCTCAGTTGCCTTTTCATTTCTCCTCTCTCATTGTATCTTTATCCAACCCAAGACATTATTACCTACTGTTTTCATGCAACTTCTTGATAAACTTCTTAACCTCTTGTACAGGATTGCATAATACTATCCCTTAACAATAAATCCAACTATATATTCATTTTTATGATAAGATTTTCTTGATATATACTAATCAGGTCTTCTGAATAATGCAGTCAAAATTGTAGTTTCTCACTTTTCAAAAATGAATAATTGATGATTAAATATTCCTTATCTAATAATAATTTAGATAATTTTTCCAAAAATGAATAATTGATTATTAAATATTCCTTACCTAATAATCTTTTAAATAGTTTTTCCAAAAATAAATAATTGATGATTAAATATTCCTTATTTAATAATCTATTAGATAGTTTTCAAGATTTGTTTCTCTGCCTTTGCACATGTACTGATCATCCTTGGCGTTTTAAACCAGTAATAACCAAGAGTGACCAACTTATCCAATAAGTGGTTCGATATCAGTCCTACCGACATTCGACCTCTTATAAGTGAATATTGTATCAAGTAGTAATACCTCAACCCATTCCCTTGTTTAAGTTAGTGCCAATATATTTTGGTGTAAGAAATTTCTGTGTACTCATCTTAAGAATCCTGCCCCAGGACTTCTCAACACTGTAATTCGATATATTTGCAGTGTCAAATATAGGGCAAGGAATGAGATTGTATTGTTTTAAATATGAGTGAGGAAAATCAGTTACATGATTACACATTCTTCTTTAGTATTGTTCTGATGTGCATTTTGTCCCCTTTTTCTGTTTCTTCCGCCTTCGTTGGGTGAAAACGCCTTATTAAGGCCATATAGTGCCAGTCCAGCAGCGCCTACGCCTAAAGCTACTTTTCCCCATGTGGGTATTTCAGACTCTTTTTGAACAGAGGGCATGGTTAGCTCCGACATAGCTTGAGGAGGTCTGTAATGTGTGTCTCGTGCACCCCAGTCGCTCATGGGACTATCTATTTCAGATTTCTTCCTCTCATTAATCTTGCTTTCTATCTGCATCACAACGAATTGAAGATCATCGCCAGTATGCTTTTCTAAATCGTGAAGAATGTCTTTGTACAGCTGCAACAACTCTTCCAGTTTCATGTTTAACTCTTCTTCGTCTATGCTTTCGGATCCATGACACACTTTGTTCCTCAGATCTCTTACCTTTGACACATTCATGTTCAGGGGATCATTTCTTTTTAAACCACACATGTATTTTGCAATCAGTGTGTGTAAAGAAATATCAAACATCTGTCCACCTTCAACAATGTTATAAGTCTCAGGGTCCCCACTGTTTTCTATTACTTGCTGCTGTTGATTGTTAAAGATCTGGTTATAATTTTTCTGCCTGAGATTGGGAGCGATTTGAAAGTATACGTCAGGTCTGAAATTCTCTCCTTTGTAAAGTCTTTTGGTGACTTCGTACAAAACTTCACTCCCATCGTCCAACACAGCATCTCTGTATATGGTTGTGGGCGACATGATTCTGTAAGGGCGAAGAGAAGAATACAGTAGTTAAAATGCGGACATATGTTTTGTATTATTTTAGGGTGTGAATGGTACACTGGTTATCTTGGACTGTAAGTTTTTACACTAACTGGTATGGCTGTGCAATGAATCTTTGATGTAAATATTTCCTAAGCATAGACATACAATTAGAGATCAAATCTCACCTCACCCCTTCAAAACTAATATAAATAAACTGTAACAAATTCTCTACTGTAGAATCCAGAAAATAAGTCTTTGCTTTGGTGTAAATTAATATTATATTGCAAAAAAGGTCCTGTGAGTATTAAGAACATTTTAGATTCATAACACAAGTAGTAATAAAAAAAGAAAAAAAAAGCAATATTTTAAGAAAAGTAACAATAAAGAGAGACAGCTGGAGGAGGAGCAAGTGATGGACCGGAACCAGTGGAGACGACTAGTGAAGAGATGCGACCCCATATGAAAATGGGAACGCAAATAGAGGAAGAAGAAGAAGAAGAAGAAGAAGAACAATAATGTAAAAATGTCAATAATAATATCGCTTGCACCAGAAACTATTGTTTATAGTAGCAAATAGAGCAAAACTAACAAATATTTTTTGATTAACA
>JAXCGZ010006016.1:15000-17500 GCA_037179515.1 Halocaridina rubra
TATATATATATATATATATATATATATATATATATATATATATATACATATATATATATATATATATATATATATATATATATATATATATATATATATATATATATATATATATATATATATAAGAACATAAGAACATAAGAATAGAGGACACTGCAACATGCCTACTGGCACACACGAGGCAGCTCCATTTTTGAATTGTATTTTCAGCATGTCTAACCTATTCTATTCTACTCTACTTATTTATTCTGTTTTTCTTTTTATGATTTTTCTAATAAGCACTAACCTATTCATACCCACCCTACCTCTGTCATATGTCTATCTAATCTACATTTGAAGGTGTCTAAGGTATTGGCATTTACTATCATACTAGGAAGCTTGTTCCATGCATCAGCTACTCTATTACCAAACCAATTTTTACCAATTTCCCTTCTGAACCTAAATTTATCAAGCTTAAATCCATTATTACGAGTTCTGGTTTGATCATGAATTTTTAAAACTTTATTAATATCTCCCTTGTTAATCCCTTTAAACCATTTATACACTTCAATCATATCCCCCCTAACTCTTCGCCTCTAAATGTAGATTAAGTTTTTTTAATCTGTCCTCATATGGTAGATTTCTGATATTGTGTATCATCTTGGTCATTCTTCGTTGCACTCTCTCCAAGGATTCAATTTCCATTCTATAATAGGGTGACCAGAATTGCACAGCATAATCTAAATGGGGCCTAACTAATGCAAGATAGAGCTGCAAAATAACTTTTTCCGTCCTATTGCTGACGCTTCTTGAGATAAATCCTAAAATTCTGTTTGCTTTATTTCTGACTGCTGTGCATTGCTCTCTTGGCTTAAGACTACTACTCACAAGAACTCCCAAATCCCTTTCACACTGAGAACTCATGATTTCATGGTTATTTAGCTTATAACTAGTATTGTCTTTTATAGTACCCATTTTAACTACTTTACATTTTTCAACATTAAATTCCATTTGCCATTTGTCCGACCATTCAGATAATCTATTTAGATCTTCCTGTAAAGCATGAATGTCTTCTTTTCCATTTATAGTTCTACCTATTTTAGTGTCGTCTGCGAATTTACTTAGGTTACTACTGATATCCGAATCCAGATCATTTAGATATACGATGAATAATAGGGGACCCAGTACCGAGCCTTGTGGTACCCCGCTAGTAACCGAGCCCCACTCTGATTTCTCTCCATTTATGCAAACCCTCTGTTTTCTGTCTTTTAACCATTGTTTGATCCATCTGAGCACAGCTCCTCCTATACCATGAGCTTCCAGCTTTTTAACTAATCTTTTGTGAGGAACTCTATCAAAAGCTTTGCTAAAATCTAGATATATTGTATCATATTCTTTGCCACAATCTACTGCCTCGTAAACTTCTGAATAAAAAGACAGTAAGTTTGTAAGGCACGAAAAACCCTTAAGAAACCCGTGTTGTGAAAGTTTTATCAGTCTGTGTAATTCTAGATGTGCCCTTATTTTATTTGCAATTATGGATTCTAGAATCTTACCCACTGTTGACGTTAAACTTACCGGCCTATAATTATTCTTTTTAACACGTTCTCCTTTTTTAAATATTGGTACCACATCTGCCAATTCCCACTCAATGGGTACCGATCCTAATTTTATTGAATTATTAAATAATGCAGTTAGAGGACAACTAAGCTCTTCCTTGCATTCCTTTAATATTCTAGCATATATTCCATCAGGTCCCGGAGATTTATGAGTCTTTAATTTATCTATTTCTTTTATTACCTCCTCTCTCGTAATATTTATTGAACTAAGTATATTATCGGGACTGTCTCTGTAAATGGATTCTACTTCCGGAATATTTTCCAAGTTTTCATTTGTAAATACAGATAAGAAATAATCATTTAAACATGTACACATCACTTTATCGTCATCTGTGATATGGCCATTGGCTACTTCAATTGGTCCGACTTTTTCCTTAAATTTTGTTTGATAATGTTGATAAAACCCTTTAGGATTTTCTTTAGCTTCTCCTGCTATTCGAACTTCGTATTTTCTTTTCGACTCTCTAACTATCTTTTTAACTTCCCTGTTTAACTGTATATATTGCTGCCTCACCTGCTCTTCACCTCTTTTTAGTTTCCTGTATATTCCTCTTTTAATACCTATAAGATTCTTTATTCTATTGTTCATCCATTTAGGGTCATTTTTTCTTGATCTGCAATGTTTCATGGGAATATAGTCTCTCAGACTATTCTTAAGAGTCATGACAAAATTGTTATATTCCTCATCCAAATTTATATTAACTGACGGGCTGCTGTTCTTTCCTGTGAGAGAATTTAATGTATTGATCTTATCTTGTGATAATCCTTGGCATGTGGTACCCAAATTTCGGGGTAATCCGCTACCTGCGACCTGACCTGCTGGATTAACTACCCACATCTGTACCCCAGAAATCCCTTCCCATACCTCATTAGATAATTTAGTTTTTAAGCCCTCAAAATCT
>JAXCGZ010006016.1:22500-50000 GCA_037179515.1 Halocaridina rubra
ATAATATATATATATATATATATATATATATATATATATTATATATATATATATATATATATATATATATATATATATATATATATATATATATATATATATATATATATATATATATATATATATATATATATATATATATATATATATATATATATATATATATATATATATATATATATATTATATATATATATATATATATATATATATATATATATATATATATATATATATAATTTTTTTTTTTACCCCAACCGGGACTCAAACCTAAGACGCATAATCACTGTGCCAAGGCATTACCAACTACACCACAGAAGGTCTAAAAGCGAAACCAACCTTACAACTTAACTGCTACACTAGGAATGAGCGCATTCTTTCTGAATGCCTTTTTGTTCATATTACAGCATCTCCCAACCTCATTCTTGGCTTCATTTTTGCATTTAATTCAATTCCCAATTTAAATAGGCATCAACAATAATCAAATACACACCCTCACTTTATTATTATTATTATTATTATTATTATTATTATTATTATTATTATTATTATTATTATTATTATAAGCTCGACATATCTCATACCTTGCACTCCCTTTTTGTGTGCAGTAACAAAAAACTAATTTATGCCGGTAATAAAACTGGCTCTTATGAAAGAGGCCATAAAGGCGATCAATATTCGCAGTATTACATCACTGCTTTATAAAGGGATCATATAAAGTCACATGTATAAAAGAGAAGCCTAACAAAAGATGTTATTATGATTCTAAATGCCCTTTGACGCCAAATATTGGTTGGTTCCAATCTAAAGCAATATCCATTAACTCTCTGATATCAAGGATATGATATAGTGCGTATCAGGTCTTATTTAGATATCATTAGTCATTATTGTTTATACTTTCTGATATCAAGGATATGATAGTGCTAGGAAAAGCCCATTAAATAAAAGAACGAAAATATATATATAAAAAATACTTATTAATTTCATGACCTAATCTGTACTTTGAGAAGGTGACCAGTTTAAGTCACGAAATTATTAAGTACTTTATATATATATATATATATATATATATATATATATATATATATATATATATATATATATATATATATATATATATATATATATATATGTATATATATATTTTCGTTGTTTTATTTAATGGGCTTTCCTTCCATTTTAGACTGTATGTTAACAGTTCAGTGTTATTAATATGACATAGTGCGTATTAGGTCATATTTAGATATCATTTGTTTATCATAACGAAGCGGAAATTCGCTAATGCACGCTCCAGTTCCTAAGCAAATATTGCTATGGCTTTTTAGACATTCATGTGAATCGATCGCTTTAATGGGAGACATTATGTTGTAAGCTGTGGTTGCTGTATATTGCGGGCGCCACTTTTCGAGGCTGGAGCTCTCCCGTAAGCGAGTCAGTCGGCCGGCGTATTAGCTACTGTATAGAAGTTATTAGGTTCTAATTATCGCTATCTATCTATGTCTGTCTGTCTGTCTGTCTATCTATCTATCTATCTATCTATCCATCTATATTTCTATGTCTAACTATCTGCTTGTCTATCTACCTATCTTTTTATCTATCAATCTATATATATATATATATATATATATATATATATATATATATATATATATATATATATATATATATATATATTATATATATATTATATATATATATATATATATATATATATATATATATTATATATATATATTATATATATATATATATATATATATATAATATATATATATATATATATATATATATATATATATATATATATATATATATATATATTATATATATATATATATATATATATATATATATATATATATATATATATATATATATATATATATATATATATATATATATATATATATATATATATATATATATATATATATATATATATATATATATATATATATATATATATATATATATATATATATATATATATATATATATATATATATATATATATATATATATATATATATATATATATATATATATATATATATATATATATATATATATATATATATATATATATATATATATATATATATATATATATATATATATATATATATATATATATATATATATACTTTCTCTGTTACAGCAAATCTTTTGCATTTTAAGCAACACAAGAATACGCAAGCAGTATATCGTAGTATTTAACAGTAATAACGACATTATTGTTCCTGTCGCTGTTTACAAGAGTAGAAGCTCACCTCTTCTCCATTTTCACTGCTGGATACATGGAGAACAAGAGTACTAGGGCTTTATCCCTGCCTCTGGAAGGTATTCATCTGAGGATGGCTGCCGAAGAGTTCTTTCCCTTCGTTTACCTTCAACAGCAAGATAATGGTAGCACGAGGGCTACAGGCAGTCTCATTGACGTCATAAATATATTCGCAGCCAATCTGGGGTTCACGTAAGGCAATCGCTTATGTAATTTTCCTTGTGACTTAGATAATTATCAGCTGTTAAGTTTTTTCTCCTTAAGGGAGGGGGGTAAGAATACTTCCTCCGTGTTCTCCTGCGTGTCGTAAAAGTCGACTAAATGGGGCGGAGTGATTGGACTGGGAATCCCCTTCTCTGTATTTACTTCCCACAATAAGTTAAAGTATTTTCTTTGACTCTGCTAACCCCCATATAAGGGGGAATATGGCTTTGGTGTATGGATATGGAAGAGTTTCTCCACTTACTTATAGATAAGTCATTTGTATGTTTTATTCCAGAAAATTAGTCCTTCGGAAAGGAAGACGCGTCCTAGCCCTTACTAGAAACGGGAGTCTGTGATGTAAAACCAGAACATTTCAGTGTTAGTTACGCATGTGCTTTGAATAAAACAGCCCAATAAGAAAACTTTTTGGAAGTTTTTATGTACAGATTACGCATCACATTTTATTTTGGTTTGTATAACTGATCACATGAGCACGAGTTGACTTTTAGAGAGTGGATGGATTCGGTTTTACGTCACGAACTCCCTTTTTTTACTAAGGGCTAGGATGGTTGCCTTCTTGCGAAGAACTTGTTTTGGCAGATGTCATCGTTACCCTGAGTGTATGCCCTTACTAACCTCAGTCCGTGATGGACTGAGGTTAGTAAGGTGACTTTTAGAGAGTAATTGTGTATATTCAGGCTTTGTGAATTTTTATTTCAGACTGTATGAACTGCCTATTTAAAGCTTTTGCATTTCTGCATTCCAGTTAAAGTTACAATGAAAAAACAAAGAAACAGCAAAATAAGCAAATTCCAATGTTTATTAGGAATAAATTTGGCTGTTTTAATGCCATACACTCAGGGTAACGATTACATCTGCCAAAACAAGTCCTTCGTAAGAAGGCAGCCGTCCTAGCCTTTAGTAGAAAAGGTAGTTCGTGACGTAAAACCGAATTCATACGTAGCTGTTTTAATGCCCTTACAACCTTAGCAGGTAATGATGACAAATATATCAAGTAGGGCTTAGGTGGAACTCGCTCCTTTTTGAATTAATTGCAAATTTTTTTTATGACTGTGACACCAGGACGGAAAAAAAAAAACCTTGCCCTCAATGGGCATGGGCACGAAGAAAACAAACAGTAAAGAGAGACAGAGATGGCAAGTGTTGTGACTTGTCAGATGTGAAGGGATAGTAAGAGATGTGTAACGAATAGCCAAGAACATGATTAATGTTTTACCTCGACTGGGACTCGAACCTAGGAAATAATCATTGTGCCAAGGCGCTACCAACTACACCACATAAGGTCTAAAAGAGCTCTTGTGGTTAGGACAAATATTAATGAATCATAAGTCCTACTAGAAGACAAGGAGTCACGAGAATAAGGCTTTTTCTCTATATAACAAACAAACGAATTATAAGCCCGACTAGAAGAGAAGAAGTCACGAGAATAAGGCTTTTTCTCTTTACATAACAAACAAACAAATGAATTATAAGTCCGACTAGAAGACAAGGAGTCATGAGAATAAGGCTTTTTCTCTTTACATAACAAACAAACAAATGAATTATAAGTTCGACTACAAGACAAGGACTCACGAGAATAAGGCTTTTTCTCTTGACATAACAAACAAACAAATGAATTATAAGTCTGACTAGAAGACAAGGAGTCACGAGAATAAGGCTTTTTCTCTTTACATAACAAACTAACAAATGAATTATAAGTCTGACTAGAAGACAAGGAGTCACGAGAATAAGGCTTTTTCTCTTTACATAGCAAACAAACAAATGAATTATAAGTCCGACTAGAAGACAAGGAGTCACGAGAATAAGGCTTTTTCTCTATATAACAAACAAACAAATGAATTATAAGTCCGACTAGAAGACAAGGACTCACAAGAATAAGGCTTTTTCTCTTCACATAACAAACAAACAAATGAATTATAAGTCCGACTAGAAGACAAGGAGTCACGAGAATAAGGCTTTTTCTCTTTACATAACAAACAAACAAATAAATTATAAGTCCGACTAGAAGACAAGGAGTCACGAGAATAAGGCTTTTTCTCTTTACATAGCAAACAAACAAATGAATTATAAGTCCGACTAGAAGACAAGGACTCACAAGAATAAGGCTTTTTCTCTTTACATAACAAACAAACAAATGAATTATAAGCCCGACTAGAAGACAAGGAGTCACGAGAATAAGGCTTTTTCTCTTTACATAACTAACAAACAAATGAATTATAAGTCTGACTAGAAGACAAGGAGTCACGAGAATAAGGCTTTTTCTCTTTACATAACAAACAAACAAATGAATTATAAGTCCGACTAGAAGACAAGGAGTCACGAGAATAAGGCTTTTTCTCTTTACATAACAAACAAACAAATGAATTATAAGTCCGACTAGAAGACAAGGACTCACAAGAATAAGGCTTTTTCTCTTTACATAACAAACAAACAAATGAATTATAAGTCTGACTACAAGACAAGGAGTCACGAGAATAAGGCTTTTTCTCTTTACATAACAAACAAACAAATGAATTATAAGCCCGACTAGAAGACAAGGAGTCACGAGAATAAGGCTTTTTCTCTTTACATAACAAACAAACAAATGAATTATAAGTCCGACTACAAGACAAGGAGTCATGAGAATAAGGCTTTTTCTCTTTACATAACTAACAAACAAATGAATTATAAGTCCGACTAGAAGACAAGGAGTCACGAGAATAAGGCTTTTTCTCTTTACATAACAAACAAACAAATGAATTATAAGTCCGACTAGAAGACAAGGAGTCACGAGAATAAGGCTTTTTCTCTTTACATAACAAACAAACAAATGAATTATAAGTCCGACTAGAAGACAAGGAGTCATGAGAATAAGGCTTTTTCTCTTTACATAACAAACAAACAAATGAATTATAAGTTCGACTAGAAGACAAGGAGTCACGAGAATAAGGCTTTTTCTCTTTACATAACAAACAAACAAATGAATTATAAGTCCGACTAGAAGACAAGGACTCACAAGAATAAGGCTTTTTCTCTTTACATAACAAACAAACAAATGAATTATAAGCCCGACTAGAAGACAAGGAGTCACGAGAATAAGGCTTTTTCTCTTTACATAACAAACAAACAAATGAATTATAAGTCCGACTACAAGACAAGGAGTCACGAGAATAAGGCTTTTTCTCTTTACATAACAAACAAACAAGTGAATTATAAGTCCGACTAGAAGACAAGGAGTCACGAGAATAAGGCTTTTTCTCTTTATATAACAAACAAACAAATGAATTATAAGTCCGACTAGAAGACAAGGACTCACAAGAATAAGGCTTTTTCTCTTTACATAACAAACAAATGAATTATAAGCCCGACTAGAAGACAAGGAGTCACGAGAATAAGGCTTTTTCTCTTTACATAACTAACTTATGATTTTCATGTAGTCTACATTTAAGATATTAGCTAATGCTGTTAATCCCTCTAATTTGCAGCAGCAGTTTGTTAAAAATAAAAATTTTCTGTTCACTAACCTAATATACCTTAAAACATTTTTCCCCTTAGATACAACGTAGTCCGACCTCCTGATGGTGAATGGGGTTTAACTCTGCCCAATGGTTCGGCCACTGGCATGATCGGCATGTGCATTAGACAGGTAAAGCAGTGTTACAAATGTATGCACACATATGAAATGTTTAGAAATAGTCGCCGTGGCTCGAGCTTTAGCGTCTGCGACTCTGAGGCGTCAGGTCGAGGGTTCGCGCCCCCTCAACAGTCTGAGGTTAGCAAGGGTATGCACTCAGGGTAATGATTACATCTGCCAAAACAAGTCCTTCGCAAGAAGGCAACCGTCCTAGCCCTTGGTTGAAAAGGGAGTCCGTGACGTAAAACCGAAACTGATTATGTGATATATGTAAGACCAGTGCCCATTTGTATTCCACTTTTGGAAATGAGTATTAATAAAGTGGAGAAAGTTCAATGATATGCTACGAACCTGGTGAGAGAGATATGTAATTTTAGTTATGAGGAAAGGCTGAAGGAGTTACTCACCATCTTTTGAAGCTAGAAGAAGAGGGAATATTGTAATTTTTTTAAAATTCATTGATGCTTAGAAGTGGAGATAATAGTTTCAAGCTAGGCAAGAAATTTATTTGCAGGATGTAAGGAAGCACTTTTTTTTTTTTTTTTTTTTTTTTTTTTAGTGTAAGAACAGTTGATAATTGAAATTCTCTCTGTTAGGAAACAGCAAATGCTAAAGGTATTCATAGTTTTGAGGATAGCTATAAGTGTAATGAATAAGAAATGAAATTGATTAAGAGATGGGGAGGTACGAGCATAGAATTCTGTCCTGTGAGTAACAATTTGTTAAGTAGAATTCGGTTGTCTTGCGGATATTGACTGGGACACCATATTGAACAACGTATCTGTACAGTAGATGTATGAAATCCTTAGTAAGAAATATTAGAGCAGAGCTAGCTGTTACATACCATCTCCCAACATTGGAATTGTTAATGCCATACAGAAATTTTTTAATAATGAATGTAAGATGGCAAAGCTGGAGAGGCAATTGCTTGAATAGGTATGGTATTGAAGGTATTAATGCCTGGCAAAAGTACAAATGAGCTAGAAATAATGACTTAAGTAAAAGAAGAGGGCCGTTGAGGCCATAAGAGAGGTATTATCAGGAAAGCTAAGGAAACTCCCAAACTATTTCACAGATTTTCAGAGAAACATTTAAGGTCAAAGAACAAGTTCTAAAGTTGGATAAAGCAGACAAAAGCATTCCTGAGATAAATGAAGAGATCTGTGAAGAATTCCCTGAGGAGTTTCAGTCAGTGTTCACGGTAGAAAATACTCCACCCCTTCATATTGCAAATATGAGGGGATGAGGGTCATTATAAGCGAACATTGTCGTTTCAGTTGCAGATGTATGGAAAGCATGGATGGAATTAGATGCCCATAAAGCTATTGTGCCTGATGATATGGCTCCTTATGTACTTAAGAAGTGTGTTGAGCCATTATCTGTTAGCACTTTGCATCATATTTATGAATTCCTTAGATTCCAAGATGCTGGATACATGGGAGACTAGTATATATCCTTTAAAAAAGTTGAAAACACATAATAAAATGTAGAAAGTTCAAAGCCATGCTGTGAAACTGGTAACAGAGATTTCTTATCTCGGTTATGGGGAAAGACTGAATTAACTAGACTTATAATCACCTGAAGCTACAAGAAAGAGGAGGGATATGGTAATGGTATTTAAATTCTTTTATGGTTATGACAAAGTGGAAGGAGAGTGATATTTTGATATGGGTGGCTCTGGAACTAGAGGTTGTAGTATGTAGTTTCAGAAGAAGAAGTCTTTGCAGGATGTAGGGAAATTTGCTAAGCGAGGAAACTGCTGACCGCACTTTTAGTTTTATGGACAAATATGATAAGCATGATTGAGTAAAAATATGAAAGAATGTGCCTCTACGACATGCAGGGAATACGGAGGTGAAGTTTTTTCCCTCTCCATCACAGATATCCATTTTAGTTGCCTCTTACGTGATGCATGGTATTCTGTTGCATAATTCTTCTCCTTCACTACCAGGAATGCATGGTGGAAGCATAATACTAAACTATAATGTTTATAACAGTTTTTTTTAATAAATTCTTCTGTATTCAACTGCAGGAAGTAGACTTTGCTTTGGGACCATTCAGCATAACACATCCCAGGTCAAAGGTCATTGATTTTTCTGAGCCGCTGTACTTGGACCAAAGTGGGATATTCCTTCCTAGGCCTAGCAAGACAGCCGATTATGTCAGCTTTCTCAGACCATTTACTTGGGAGGTACGTCACCTACTTATTTATATGTTTATTTATATATATTTAGTTATTTATATATTTCTATTTGTTTGTTTAAATAACCAACACATTTCCCATTGCAGTTGATGTTATTTGATATGTATTTCAATTATAAAATAGGAAGAAGAAGACATGCTTCACCATATTAAGTAAGACAACATGCTTTACTTTCTAGTGTTGTTTTAAGATGTAGTAATAAAGTAAGATCAAGCTGCTTATACTACTACTACTACTACTACTACTACTACTACTACTACTACTACTACTACTACTTTTCTAAGAGGAGAAACCACCATATCATCCAGTTCAAATAGGTTGTCGATATGATTACTCATTTTTCAAGTTCTTTGACAGAAACAATGTGGACCAACGCTCGAGCGCCATTGATTTTATTTTTTATTTTTTTCTTAAAATTTAAAATTTACTTTATAAGTTTGTTTTCATGAACTATATCCTCAAAGTCTTGAAATTCTGCATTTACTATCCTACTGTTTGACTCAGTCCCACAGTGGCAAAGCATTATGGGTCTTAACTAAGAAAAAGAGATTTAGCCTCTTAACAATGCACCAAGTAAATTCTTTTGTTTTTGGTATTATTCTGCCTTGACTTCGGCAAGTCTTGAACACAAGATTTTGACTTGGGGGTTCTATCCTCTTGAAATCATAAACAATAAAAATGAGTAGTCATTGTTCATTGCTTTTTGATATGCTCTGAGTACTGCTTTATCTTGTTCCTTTTGTTCTTATTGTGGATATGTAATCGTAGTAATGAGGAAAGGCTGAATGAGTTAGAGTCACCATCATTTGAAACTAGAAGAAGAGGGGAGTATTGTACTGCCATATCTTGTCCTTTTTGTTCTTATTGTGGACAGTTTCAAATGCTTGATGGCAATGACTCGGGCCAGTGCGTAAAATTGTGATATCAAAGAAGGTTTTCTGATCTATTATTCAGAGCCTTTTGGCACTTACATCAACTCGTGCCTTACTAGACTTGTTCGTGTCCTATGAAACATTACTTTTCCAGTAAGTGGTTGAAGGATTGGCTCAACTATTATATCCTTGTAAACCTCTCCCAGTATCTTAGCAGTTACATTCCTTCATATCAGGTTTGAAAGAATAAGTGGGCCTACTTATCAAGAACAATAGCCAGTAGTTAAGATCATCTACAGCCATTTGAAAATCAGCATTAGAATGAATTCCATTCAGCTCTATCAAAGAGGACGAGTAGAACTGCTTACTTTTCTTCGAATATCAGGAGATCTGGGTTCAATTAACCCTGTAGAAAGAGCTCCCTGTGAACATCAAAATACAAAACTACTGACTTTACTTCACCAGATCCTATTCAAAAACAAGTAGATAACAATGATTAATATTATAAAAGAATTAAGATGTTAAATTTCCAAAAGTCGTCAGTGTGAGCAGATGAATCAACGTCATGAACTGCTACCATAAGTATCTTTTAAAATGAAAAGGAAGATTCAAATGACCCCGATGTTTGGAGTCTCGTAGTTATATCTTTTCCAATCAAAGCAAAAAGGCTTCTGTTTTCATAAACAAGACTTTACAGATGCCATTGCTCTGTGAGATGAAAGTCCAATCGATGGTCTAAATAACACGTCCCCATGCGAAGATTCTATTGATGAAAATCTTGCAATGATATGCTCTAGAGGAGGATACGTTTATATAAGACATGTAATCCTTTCATTGCATGATTTTCATCTATAAAATCTTCGCATGGGAACGTGTTAGTTAGACCATCGATTGGCCTTCCATCCCACAGAGTAATGGTATCTGTAAAGTATTGGTATGAAACTGAAGCCTTTTTGCTTTGATTGGAAAAGATATAGCTTAGAGGCTCCAAACTCCTGGGCTATTTGAATCTTTCTTTTTATTTAATTTTAGAAGATACTTATGGTAGCAGTTCATGACGCTGATTTATCTGCTCACACTGACGACTTTTGGAAATTTGACTTCTTTATTCTTGAATAAAATTAATTCATTGTTATCTACTGATGGGTCTTATTTTTGAAAAGGATCTGGTGAAGTTATAGTCAGTCATTTGGTATTTTGATGCTCACAGGCAGCTCTTTCTACAGGGTTAATTAGACCCAAATCTCCCGATCATTGAAGTAAAGTAAGCCGCTCCCTCTTATCGTCAGTACACGTCCTCTTTGATAGGGCTGGATTGAATTAATTTCTAATGCTGTTTGCAAGTGGTTGTAGATGATCTTAACTGCTGGCCATTGTTCCTGACGTGTTGGCCCACTAATTCTTTTAAACCTGATACGAAGGTATTGCATGCATGCTGCATATTAAGCTGTATTTGCAGTTTCTGTCAGCTTGCAAACCTCTAGAGTCCATTTTTCTACTTTTATTAGAAAAAACTCTGCCTTTGATTATGTGATCCAATGACTGCTCGCAAAGAGCGCACTCGAAGTTAAATTATTTTGATATTTGTTAACTCACGTGTCTGTTGCTTGCTAAAATATGTCAGGTTTTACTACTATGCATGACATCCTTGCATTTTCGGGTAGTAATCTAAAATCCGGCCCCACATCTATGAGTCCTTTCCACCATTTCTCCACGTCATCAACACGTCGAGCATCCTACAAATTCTGCGCATAGGCAACACATTCAACACATGTATCTCTTTCTATTTTCTGTTGGTACTGCTTCCATCTTTGCTGATGAGTTGGTGGGTTGCACCCCTTCCCCATTGGCGAAGCTGTGTAACACACATCAAGCGGCCTCGACACATATTTACTCTGTGGAGACTCGTAACCTGCAGCTTGGTTGGTGCACTGACTACTTCTTTCCCTTCACTTCCAGACTCTGGAAATCTCTCCCTACTCCTGTCTTCCCTAACTCTTATGATCTCTCATCCTTCAAAAACTGATCTATCATCATGTCAGTGCCTAAGCCTGCTGTATTTCTAGGTTTTCATTTCTTTGCCTATTATTTCAGCATGTCCTTAACTTATTTTATATCATCCGCCTATTTCTGCCTTGCCCTTAAACTGCTACTTTTTCTTTTACTCAGTGTATTCTTGGTGCCCGGGCCTGATGAGGGCAATTTTATTTTATCCGTCCCGATGTCACACTCATAAAAATTTTAGTTAGAAGAGCTGATATACCTATAGCATATCTTGCTGTCACTATTTGGTCACCCTTAGTTGTTCCTTCAGCTGGTTTTGTTGTGTCAATGTTTCTTCTGGTTCCTCCTTTCTTACCAAACCTACACACATCTTCTTCCACATTTCGTTCTGAGATAATCTGGCTTTGATATATAGTACTTAATATCTCTAATATTTTCTCTAACATTTTGGATTGTACATTCCCTTTGCGATGTTAGGCTGATTTCAGTACCATTTGAAATCTTTAACGGATGTTCCAACAGTTAACATTATGTAAATATTTGATTTGTTTCAGAGAATATTCGTAATTTCTTGTTTTATTTAATAAAGAACATGAATATTGTATCAGTATATGATATTTATGTATATAGAAACATGAAAGTGTAGTTTTCTCCACAAATTGCACAGTATGTGTTTGGGGACAGAGTTCTTTGTTCTTACTTCGACTCTATTTTGTTTGATATAAAGCTGACACATACACACGCACACCTTGTTTATATATATATATATATATATATATATATATATATATATATATATATATATATATATATATATATATATATATATATATATATATATATATATATATATATATATATATATATATATATATATATATATATATATATATATATAATTATGATCTGTTTCAGGTTTGGCTCATTTTAATGGTATCTCTCTTAGTGAGTGAAGTTGTTGGCAGTCTCATAAACTGGCCTCATCAGCACCTTGTGGCCCTCACCGAAAATTCAAAAATGCCATTTATTTGGCACTTCCAGCCACTTTGGCTCTCGAGGTTGCTCATGAATAAACGTAGGTGTGACGGTTTTTGAATGACATTTGTAGTGAAATCTATAACAACTGAATTCGATTCTGTACCTTATTTCGAATTCCTGTTCATAACAGTGTCGGTATGCTATTGATCTCTCACTCTTCAGGTTTCTTATTTAATGTCAGGGTTTTTGTTCATGTCCAATACACTTTAGTTTATAGTGTCGCTATGCTATTGATCACTCACTCTTCAGGTTTCTTATTTAATGGCAGGGTTTAATGTCCAATACACTATAGTTTGTAGTGTCGCTATGCTATTGATCTCTTACTCTTCAGTTTTCTTATTTAATGTCAGGGTTTCTGTTCATGTCCAATACACTTTAGTTTGTAGAGTCACTATGCTATTGGTCTCTCACTCCTCAGGTTTCTTATTTAATGTCAGGGTTTCTGTTCATGTCCAATACACTTTAAATTGTAGTTTCACTGTGCTATTGATCTCTCACTCTTCAGGTTTCTTTTTTAATGTCAGGGTTTAATGTCCAATACACTTTAATTTGTATGTCGCTATGCTATTGATCTCTCACTCTTCAGATTTTTTATTTAATGTTAGGGTTCCTGTTCATGTCCAATACACTTTAGTTTGTAGAGTTCTAAGTCTTATTTTGTGCAGTCCTGACATTTAAGTTGCAATCTCCAAAGTCATGTAAACAAACACGAAGCCAATGGCTGATCATGTTGCTGTTAAAAATAGCCAGTACAAATGCTTCCCAGACTTGGAGAACCTCCAATGCTAGGTCATGTCATTAGCCTCAAATATTTGTGCATTTCTATCATTTCCTTTTAAAATAAATCATGGTTCATCTTGTTTTTCTCTAAACTCCTGTGAATTTCTGATTAATCCGCTTTTTTTTAAGTACTGTATTCCATTTATTTATTTCTTGCATGATTGTTATTTTATAGTGAACAACATATAGAATATAACTGTATTTCCTGCCCTAACTGGACCCCTTCTATGCTTGAGAATGGGTCCAGTTATAACCCAAGCGTTTTCAGTATCTTGTATCAGTGATGGGTTTTCTTCCTAGATAATGCTGTTTGCCAGGAGTTTGTTCCCACTTAACTATGAATTATGTTATCTAATATGAAATCTTGCAGGGAACTGTGAGGGTTAATACTTGTTGTAGCTAGATGTTTTTTTCCTCTCTCTGTCATGTTCATTAGTTTACACGTTGTTTTCCTGTGCCTTTCCTAATGGTGTCTCGCAGAGGACACAAGCTTTTACTTACAATTTATTAATAGTCCTTGTTATTCTGCCTTCTGTTACAGCTGTAGAAACTCGACCGACTCTTGTAGGCTGTCACGTGCTTCTAAGCACGTGGGTCCTGATTGCTTTCATTGTGAGTTCAGCGTACCAAGGAGTTTTGACGTCTATGTTAGTAGCTCCTAAGTTCGAAATTCCTGTGGATTCGATGGAGGACCTTGTAAACTACGGAAAGATGCCTTGGGTTGTTGAACGCGGTACGGAGTTCCATCAGTATCTGAAGGTGAAGGTTTTTAATTAGTATTATATGTATAGAAACTAATTTGTCTGCAGTGATTATGTACTAGAGCAGGGGTTTTAAACCTTTTTCTCCCCACGTACCCTTTCGGGTATTCTTTATGTCAGCCATGTACCCCCTTCCCTTTGTGCTAAGTGGAAAAGAAAAAACACAGAAAACATTCCCTTGTGTATATTTGTATATACTTAGGTGAAATAATTACATAACCATCCTGCCATAGCCAGTAATATAGTAAGCACAAACAAGTCCATTGAAATTAAAGAAAAAATCACAAATCTTTGACTGTGGCTGTGCAGAATAAATATCATGTGGAAGGGCATACACCCTGACAGACCCCTTTGTGAACCCCCTGGGGTATGCGTACCCCAGGTTGATAACCCCTGTATTAGAGGAATGAAGAACTCCTGTGTATTAAGAAAATCACGTAGTACAGATCTTTTTCCATAATTGATCAAAAGAATTATATTGATGATTAATTGTGAGAGATAGAGTACATTTTTGTTACTTATAAAACATTCAACTTTCATTGAGAAGGTCATCACATGACCTTCAGAATTATAATTCTTGTTTTTTGTTTAATGTCTTTACAGTAAGGCCAATTTCACACCAAAGTGGCACGTTGCACGTGGTATGCCACGTGGCACGCCAGTTGAAAACGAACATCCGGAAATATAGGAAACCTTGCACACAAGTGGCTTGGCATATGGGACGTGTCACGCCACTCATGTTTGAAAGGTTTCATGTATTTCCAGATGTTTATTTTCATCTGGCGTGCCACGTGGCATGCCATTTGCGACGTTGCATTTTGGAGTGAAAGCAACATAACAGAAATAATTTGCACTTTGTTGGAATTCATCTGTTTGTGATATTCTCTCTCTCTCTCTCTCTCTCTCTCTCTCTCTCTCTCTCTCTCTCTCTCTCTCTCTCTCTCTCTCTCTCTCTCTCTCTCTCTCTCTCTCTCTCTCTCTCTCTCTCTCTCTCTCTCTCTCTCTCCAAATAGTCTTTCACTGGGATAAATGCTATTGCTAGTGTTTTTAATTTCATATTCATGGGATTGCATAATCATTTAGCAAGGTGGAGATTGAATCTGTCAGATGTTATTAGCGAACACCTGTCCTTTCGCCCTTGGCTTTAACTTCTTTACTTATTTGTTTGCATAGGAAGCTACATCAGGTGTACGGAAAAAGATATTGGACGGCGCTGGATACATCAGCTACAGTTATTACGAGAAGGAGAGGATGAAGGAAGAGAAATTCGCCATTTTAACTGATCGATTCTCAATGAAAATTGTAATTAATATATATACATGTGTGTGTGTGTGTGTGTGTGTGTGTAATTACCTAATTGTGCTTACGGGAAAAAAAACCCATGCTCGTAACTCACCGTCTCCTCGTTGGTTCCATTTTTGTATTTAGTGATACTTATCATACTTGTCTTTAAAACAATGGATTGAGTTAGCATGAACTACCTCCTCGCTTAGCCAATTCCAGTCATCAACTACTCTTACGCTAATAAAGGACTTCATTATGTCCTGCAAAGAAGCACCGTGTGTATGTGTATTTGTATATAAAATATCTGTGACATATATAACACTATACTGCCTCTAGCGTGGATTCGAACGTCTTCCACACTGATAATAGAGTAATTGTTTTTAGTGCATATTAGAGTAATAATATTAATAATATAATAATAATAATAATATTAATAATAATATAAATAATAATAATAATAATAATAATAATAATAATAATAATATAATAATAATAATAATGAAAGTAACAATAATAATAATAATAATAATAATAATAATAATAATAATAATAATAATAATAATAACTAATAAAAGTAACTAATAATAATAATAATAATAATAATAATAATAATAATAATAATAATAATAATAATAATAATGATGATAATAATAATAGAATTAAATAATAAACAAATGCTATATACAATATGAATGACTTGTTCTGAATGTATTTACTCTCTCAACAATAAAGATTCCTAATTCTTGGATTGTACTCTGCTACTGAATGAATTCTATAAACTTCTTTGATTCCAGATTATGAGCGATGATTATAGTAAGACTGGCAAGTGTCATTATTACATAGCCAAGGAAGAGGTTTTGACCCTTATTGGTGCTCTGGCATTCCCCAAGGGGAGTCCTTTAATCCCCCATTTCAATAAATGGTAAGAGAAAAAAAATCATCTGATGGTAATAAATAAGGCTATTATTATTATTATTATTATTATTATTATTATTATTATTATTATTATTATTATTATTATTATTATTATTATTATTATTATTTTTATTATTATTATTATTATTTTATTATTATTATTATCATTATTATATCATGAAAATGAAAGATACTAATATTTACTGCATATAACTTGTATATTGACTAAAGCCTCTATTTTTGGTTTCATAATAATTATACATGGCTATCAATTATATATATATATATATATATATATATATATATATATATATATATATATATATATATATATATATATATATATATATATATATATATATATATTTTTTTTTTTTTTTTTTTTTTTTTCTTTGTTGCCAAGGATCATCAGGCTAAAACAGGCTGGACTCCTTGAGAAATATCAGAGCGATTCCACAATCAACGCTACGGCTTGTATGGTTTCACCGGGCAAGGGAGAGAAAACAGTGAACCTAGTGTTATCTCTGCAGGAAATGGGCGGTGTTTTCATCCTCTTCCTTGGAGGTAACTTAATTTTTTGTTATGTTTTCAGTACATTGAAGAACCCCTTTGATATCATTATTAGAAGTGGCAGTTATTCACTGTAATGTTTTGAGTAAGTAGAAGAACTCCTTTGGTACCTTTAATAGAAGTAGCAAGTAATCTTTGTCATGTTTTGAGTAAATTGAAGAGTCCCTTTGATGCCATTACCATAGGTAGCAGATATTTTTTGTCAGCTTTTGAGCAAATTTAAGTCCCATTGATACGATTACCATAGATAGCAGATAATTTTTGTCATGTTTTGAGTAAATTGAAGAGTCCCTTTGATACTATTACCATAGGTAGCAAGTATTTTTTGTCAGTTTTTGAGTAAATTGAAGAGTCCCTTTGATACCATTACCTTAGGTAGCAAATATTTTTTGTCAGTTTTTGAGTAAATTGAAGAGTCCCATTGATACCATTACCATAGATAGCAGATATTTTTTGTCAGAATTTTTTGTTATGTTTTCAGTACATTGAAGAACCCCTTTGATATTATCAGAAGTGGCAGTTATTCACTGTAATGTTTTGAGTAAGTAGAAGAACTCCCTTTGGTACCTTTACCATAGAAGTAGCAAGTAATCTTTGTCATGTTTTGAGTAAATTGAAGAGTCCCTTTGATACCATTACCATAGATAGCAGATATTTTTTGTCAGCTTTTGAGCAAATTTAAGTCCCATTGATACGATTACCATAGATAGCAGATAATTTTTGTCATGTTTTGAGTAAATTGAAGAGTCCCTTTGATACCATTACCATAGGTAGCAAGTATTTTTTGTCAGTTTTTGAGTAAATTGAAGAGTCCCTTTGATACCATTACCTTAGGTAGCAAATATTTTTTGTCAGTTTTTGAGTAAATTGAAGAGTCCCATTGATACCATTACCATAGATAGCAGATATTTTTTGTCAGCTTTTGAGTAAATTGAAGAGTCCCTTTGATACCATTACCATAGGTAGCAGATCTATTTTTGTCAGCTTTTGAGTAAATTGAAGAGTCCCATTGATACCATTACTATAGATAGCAGATATTTTTTGTCAGCTTTTGAGCAAATTTAAGTCCCATTGATACCATTACCATAGATAGCAGATAATTTTTGTCATGTTTTGAGTATATTGAAGAGTCCCTTTGATACCATTACCATAGGTAGCAAATATTTTTTGTCAATTTTTGAGTAAATTGAAGAGTCCCATTGATACCATTACCATAGGTAGCAGATATTTTTTGTCAGCTTTTGAGCAAATTTAAGTCCCATTGATACCATTACCATAGATAGCAGATAATTTTTGTCATGTTTTGAGTAAATTGAAGAGTCCCTTTGATACCATTACCATAGGTAGCAAGTATTTTTTTTCAGTTTTTGAGTAAATTGAAGAGTCCCATTGATACCATTACCATAGATAGCAGATAATTTTTGTCATGTTTTGAGTAAATTGAAGAGTCCCTTTGATACCATTACCATAGGTAGCAAGTATTTTTGTCAGTTTTTGAGTAAATTGAAGAGTCCCTTTGATACCATTACCATAGGTAGCAGATATTTTTTGTCAGCTTTTGAGCAAATTTAAGTCCCATTGATACGATTACCATAGATAGCAGATAATTTTTGTCATGTTTTGAGTAAATTGAAGAGTCCCTTTGATACCATTACCATAGGTAGCAAGTATTTTTTGTCAGTTTTTGAGTAAATTGAAGAGTCCCTTTGATACCATTACCTTAGGTAGCAAATATTTTTTGTCAGTTTTTGAGTAAATTGAAGAGTCCCATTGATACCATTACCATAGATAGCAGATATTTTTTGTCAGCTTTTGAGTAAATTGAAGAGTCCCTTTGATACCATTACCATAGGTAGCAGATCTATTTTTGTCAGCTTTTGAGTAAATTGAAGAGTCCCATTGATACCATTACTATAGATAGCAGATATTTTTTGTCAGCTTTTGAGCAAATTTAAGTCCCATTGATACCATTACCATAGATAGCAGATAATTTTTGTCATGTTTTGAGTATATTGAAGAGTCCCTTTGATACCATTACCATAGGTAGCAAATATTTTTTGTCAATTTTTGAGTAAATTGAAGAGTCCCATTGATACCATTACCATAGGTAGCAGATATTTTTTGTCAGCTTTTGAGCAAATTTAAGTCCCATTGATACCATTACCATAGATAGCAGATAATTTTTGTCATGTTTTGAGTAAATTGAAGAGTCCCTTTGATACCATTACCATAGGTAGCAAGTATTTTTTTTCAGTTTTTGAGTAAATTGAAGAGTCCCATTGATACCATTACCATAGATAGCAGATAATTTTTGTCATGTTTTGAGTAAATTGAAGAGTCCCTTTGATACCATTACCATAGGTAGCAAGTATTTTTGTCAGTTTTTGAGTAAATTGAAGAGTCCCTTTGATACCATTACCATAGGTAGCAGATATTTTTTGTCAGCTTTTGAGCAAATTTAAGTCCCATTGATACGATTACCATAGATAGCAGATAATTTTTGTCATGTTTTGAGTAAATTGAAGAGTCCCTTTGATACCATTACCATAGGTAGCAAGTATTTTTTGTCAGTTTTTGAGTAAATTGAAGAGTCCCTTTGATACCATTACCTTAGGTAGCAAATATTTTTTGTCAGTTTTTGAGTAAATTGAAGAGTCCCATTGATACCATTACCATAGATAGCAGATATTTTTTGTCAGCTTTTGAGTAAATTGAAGAGTCCCTTTGATACCATTACCATAGGTAGCAGATCTATTTTTGTCAGCTTTTGAGTAAATTGAAGAGTCCCATTGATACCATTACTATAGATAGCAGATATTTTTTGTCAGCTTTTGAGAAAATTTAAGTCCCATTGATACCATTACCATAGATAGCAGATAATTTTTGTCATGTTTTGAGTATATTGAAGAGTCCCTTTGATACCATTACCATAGGTAGCAAATATTTTTTGTCAGTTTTTGAGTAAATTGAAGAGTCCCATTGATACCATTACCATAGGTAGCAGATATTTTTTGTCAGCTTTTGAGCAAATTTAAGTCCCATTGATACCATTACCATAGATAGCAGATAATTTTTGTCATGTTTTGAGTAAATTGAAGAGTCCCTTTGATACCATTACCATAGGTAGCAAGTATTTTTTTCTTCAGTTTTTGAGTAAATTGAAGAGTCCCATTGATACCATTACCATAGATAGCAGATAATTTTTGTCATGTTTTGAGTAAATTGAAGAGTCCCTTTGATACCATTACCATAGGTAGCAAGTATTTTTGTCAGTTTTTGAGTAAATTGAAGAGTCCCTTTGATACCATTACCATAGGTAGCAGATATTTTTTGTCAGCTTTTGAGCAAATTTAAGTCCCATTGATACGATTACCATAGATAGCAGATAATTTTTGTCATGTTTTGAGTAAATTGAAGAGTCCCTTTGATACCATTACCATAGGTAGCAAGTATTTTTTTTTCAGTTTTTGAGTAAATTGAAGAGTCCCATTGATACCATTACCATAGATAGCAGATTTTTTTTGTCAGCTTTTGAGTAAATTGAAGAGTCCCTTTGATACCATTACCATAGGTAGCAGATCTATTTTTGTCAGCTTTTGAGTAAATTGAAGTCCCTTTGATACCATTACCATAGGTAGCAGATATTTTTTGTCAGCTTTTGAGCAAATTTAAGTCCCATTGATACGATTACCATAGATAGCAGATAATTTTTGTCATGTTTTGAGTAAATTGAAGAGTCCCTTTGATACCATTACCATAGGTAGCAAGTATTTTTTGTCAGCTTTTGAGTAAATTATAGTTCCTTTGATATTATTACCATAAGTAGCAGATTTTTTTTATCAGCTTTTGAATAAATTGAAGAGTCCTTTTGTTACCATTACCATACGTAGCAGATATTTTTTGGTCAGCTTTTGAGTAAATTGAAGTCCCTTTGATACCATTAACAGAGGTAGCAGATAATCTTTGTCATGTTTTGAGTAAATTGAAAAATCCTTTTGATACCATTAACAGACGTAGCAGATAATCTTTGTCAGCTTTTGAGTAAATGGAAGAGTCTCTTTGATGCCGTTACCATAAGTGGAAGGATTTATATTAATGTTCAGTCGACCCCTGTTTGTGCCGTTCTGCAAATACTTTTCTTTAAAAATTTCACTGTCACATTCTATTACTAATGCATGGGCATGATGCCGAGAAACAAAAGTACTTTTTGTTTTTAGTGTTGATAAGAAGAGAAGTATATTTTTTATTTTACACATGCTAATCAGAACTCTCCTAACTTTGCTTAAATATTTTTGTCAGTTATAGAGATTTGTGAAGTTGTAAGATATGCACTGAAGTGAATCTTGATGGGTGTGTGTGTGTGTTTCTGAACATTCTATGGTAAAGCATTTTTTTTATATTGAAAATCACATTAGTCACATAACTTTAATGAAGTGTTTTTATGATCCAAGATCCATATGGTCGACATTTTTGACATTTTCTGTGTTTTGACTCTTCTGGTAAAGATTTAAGCTGAATTATATTGAACTGGTTGAGATGACAGAGTTTTGTAGAATTTACACTTTCGTATATAATATATTGTTAATTAAATATAAACATTACCAAGTTTAAGTGATATATTTATTTATTTAATTATTTATATAATTATTATAGTGACCATCGTGGCTGGGTGGTATTGCATGGGACTCTGATTTCTCAGGTCGTTGGTTCGAGATCTACCACGGTCTGAGGTTAGAAAGAGCATTCGCCCTGGGTAACAGTCATGCACTGCCAAAACTTATATCCTTAGAAAAGTAGGCACTGTCCTAGCCCTTAGTAGAAAAGGGAGCTTGTGACGTAAAACTAGATCATCATCATTATGATTTATTTATTTATTAATTAATTTATTTATTTATCCAAGTGAAGAGTTAAAGGTCCTCTGCCTCCTATAGTTTAATTTCTTTTCCTCACTTACTTTGTATCTTCTCATTTTCTCTTGAGAAGTGGTCAAGCATATCTCCTCTTCTTCCTCTGCATGTCATAAAATGGCTTAAGTAGAGTAAAGAGAAGGTACTGATACTCTCCACGTATGTTCCTTCCTCAAAGAGTCAAGATATTTGGAGAGCCTGGCAGGAGAACTCCAGCCAGACTCCTAATAATTGGGTCTCTCATTTGTGCAGTCTTGCGGTATTAGTTGAAGTGAAAGAGAGGAAACTGGAAGCATGATTGTGAGAAAAAGATGAATATGTTAGCACTGAATGAATCAAAGTTGAATGGGCAAAGTTTTCTGGTGGATTGTGCTTTGGTTTTGCTACTTTCCTCACAAGGGTACTTGTGGTCTTTACGTGCAGAGAGATTTATTGATTCATTTTAATATTGATTTACAGAATAGTTGTCTTTTGATATATGTGTTTATAATTGTTTTAATTTACACTCTTCGTGATTTAGTTGTCAAGTATGAATTGTAACTGATTGTGAATATAAGCACTTGTTTTTTTTAATTAATCAAATAATTGTTCATGGGAACATGTGCACATGGGCACTCCCAGTGATACGCAGTTGTAAACATTGCAATCTATTTGTTCCTGTATAAATAAAACGTTAATAGAAATATGTTCCGGTTTTACGTCACGGATTCCCTTTTCTACCAAGGGCTAGGACGGTTGCCTTCTTGCGAAGGACTTGTTTTGGCAGATGTAATCCTTACCCTGAGAGCATGCCCTTGCTAACCTCAGACGGTGACGGGGCGCGAACCCTCGACCTGATGCCTCAGAGTCGCGAACGCTACCGCTTGAGCCACAACGACTACTAAACGTTAATCGAAATTTAATTTCATTTAAAAAAAAAATCACAGCAAGTAATTAAGAATGATATATAGTGTAACAATTGATTGATGACAGAAGAGCACTCTGCGATTATTAAGCTTAATATATATTGTACATCACTTACCTTGATAGTGTTTACATTATCGGCTGTGAGGTGCCATAATTCTAGAATAGTTTACATGTAGTAATAATTTTCATAAGTCCTTGCTGAGTGCATTGTAAACCTAGAGTTGTTATAACTTTAGTAATTTGTAAACCATCCCCACATATAGTTTAACTATACACTAAATTGGTTTGACTCGGCCAACAACACCTCCTTACAAGTTGGAGTTAGGCCCTTGTATATACATGGAGATCTATTCGTCTGTATACAAGAGCCACATTCCCCCTTATAAGGGGTGTGGCTGAGTCAAAGCAAAATTAGAATAAACTGGAACTTGTGGATCAGAGTCGACAGCCCAAAACGGGATTATATTTGTCTTTACAAGTAATGTTGAGAAAATATAGCAAAGAGAATCAGAGATGGAGAGTGTTGTGACATGTCAGATGTAAAGGGATGATAAGATATATGTGACGATTACGCCAGAATAATCTGTGTAGATTCATTGTAAATTTCATGATTTGAATCTCAACTCTGTTTATTCATAAAATATTAAGATTGAAAAAATAAAGACTTCAGTGACTGGAATTTTTTTTTTTTACAGATATGTTTTTTCATATATCAATATAAATTAGATAAATAATAAAGTTCTTGAATGATCGAGGGTTCGCGCCCTGTCACGGACTGAGGTTAGTAAGGGCATACACTCAGGGTAACGATTACATCTGCCAAAACAAGTCCTTCGTAAGAAGGCAACCGTCCTAGCCCTTACTAGAAAAGGGAGTTCGTGACAAAACCGAATCCATCCATCCAATGACCTCTTATGACCTTAGAAACCGACTTGACCCTCTTTCCTAACTATGAACAGACAAAAATGCATTGTACTGTACACAGGAAGAAAATGTCTGGGGTGCTGTGCGACAGGAGAATAGGGATTAATGTAGTAGGTTGGCCCATGGCACCAGCCGCCCGTTGCGATTCTACAGCTGAAGGATTTGTAAGCTTGAATAGTACTGTCCAGGACAGTTCGATGTCAAGTCTTCCTCAGTTACGGTTATATTTTATGCCTACATCAACTTTGAATATTCTTGGATATTTATTACACACCTCTTATTATCCCTTCACTTCTGACAAGTCATTACACTCTCCATCTCTGTTACTTTTTACTTAATGTATTTTTCGTGCCCAGGCTCGGTGGGGGTTATTTTATTTTATTTTTTTATATTTGGCCCATCGTGGTGTCACCATCATAAAAAAAAAAAATAAGAATAAAATTGTATTTGTAATACTTTTTATAGTCTTACTATTGTGGACTCTCTCTCTCTCTCTCTCTCTCTCTCTCTCTCTCTCTCTCTCTCTCTCTCCTCTCCTCTCTCTCTCTCTCTCTCTCTCTCTCTCTCTCTCTCTCTCTTTTAAATCTGATATTAAATTCTATCTGAAATAAGAACTAGCTTATTTTTGTACTAAGTTAACCAACCCAAACCTAACCTAGGCTAGGTTAGTACGAGAGTAATTTCAGATCCAAATTGAGAGAGAGAGAGAGAGAGAGAGAGAGAGAGAGAGAGAGAGAGAGAGAGAGAGAGAGAGAGAGAGAGAGAGAGAGAGAGAGAGAGAGAGAGAGAGAGAGAGAGAGAGAGAATAATAATTGAACTGGGGGACTGGACGAAATAGCACCTATGCAGCTCCGGCCAGCCGCTCCCCTCTTGAACGTTGGCCATTTTGGAATGTGGACTGGGTGTTAAGCAGTGTCTTAATATTCCTAAAATATTAATCGGGATGATTAACATACATAATTAGTATCAGTTTATCAATTGCAATTATTTTGAAAGATATGTTTGTCCAAATATAAATATAAGTTTACATAAAGAGAGAGAGAGAGAGAGAGAGAGAGGAGAGAGAGAGAGAGAGAGAGAGAGAGAGAGAGAGAGAGAGAGAGAGAGAGAGAGAGAGAGAGAGATTCCACGTGAGTAAGTGTTAAAAAAAAACATTAGTATAATGTTCAAAAGAACTGCTAGGTCTCAGACTTTATTAAATTCATATAAAGCATTTAGTCAAGTTTTAAGACAGGCAAAGGGACATGGAGGAGGTATACTTGCCCCCCCTCCCGATGGGATGTAATTGCTAATGGATGTTAAACGAAAAGAATGTCAAGTTGGTCGTTGTTAATGTATTCAGTTTAGACACGCACACACACATGCCAGAGAGAAATGGTTCGATAATGAGTGTAAAAGAGCTAAGGAGTGGAGAGACAAATGCTGGAAAAGGTATAGGAGGAGAAAAAACATAAATGCCTGGCAAACCTACAAAAGAGCAAGAAATGACTACCTAAGTAAAAGAAGAGAGGCAGAGAGAGACTATGAGAGGGACATCACCAGGAAGGCTAAAGAAAATCTCAAGCTTTTCCACAGCTTTATCAGAGGAAAACTGAAGGTAAAAGAACAGGTTTTAAGGCTAAAGAGAGCGGATGGAAGCATCACTGAGACGGATGAAGAGATCTGCAAAGAATTGAACAACGAATTTCAGTCAGTATTTACAGTAGAGAATACCCTACCCCCTCAGATTGCAGAGATAGAAGCTCAAGGGCCGGTATTAGAGAACATCAACCTTACAGCCACAGAGGTATGCAAAGCGCTGATGGAGTTAGATGTTCATAAAGCTACAGGTCCTGATGATATATCCCCTCATGTACTTAAAAAATGCACAAACTCCATATCAGTGGCACTAAGTATCATATTTAAAAAGTCACTGGAGTCAGGGGCGATTCCAAGATGCTGGAAACAAGCAAACGTGATACCTATCTTCATAAAGGGAAGGAGGGATACGGCTCTAAACTATAGACCAGCCTCCTTGACCAGCATAGTTTCCAAAGTTATAGAGAAACTACTAAGGAAACATATCTCTCTTCACTTGGAATCCTTCAACTTTTTGTCAGTGAGGCAACATGGCTTCAGAGAAGGTAGATCAACAGTAACAAATTTATTAGAATTTTATGATGAGGTAAGCCGAATCTTACAGGAAAGAGAGAGCTGGGCAGATTGCATATTCGTAGACGTCCAGAAAGCGTTTGACACTGTTCCGCATGGGAGACTTATTAGGAACCTGCAAGGGAACAGAGGGTTAGAGTAAGAGACTCAGTGTCTGAATGGAGAAGAGTTAGTAGTGGAGTTCCATAGGGTTCAGGTTTAGGGTCACTTTTGTTCCTTGTATATGTAAATGACCTACCAGAGTCTGTAAATTCATTCATGAATATGTTTGCAGATGATGCAAAGATTGTGAAGAAAGAAGGAAACGAGAGCAATGGTAGAGAACTTCAGGAAGATCTAAATAGTCTGCATGAGTGGTCAGAAAAGTGGCTAATGAAATTCAATAGTTCAAAATGTAAGGTAATGAGAATGGGTACAAGTGCAAGAAGGCCCAAGCTTGCAGGATGTAAGGAAATACTTTTTCAGTGTAAGAATAGTTGATAATTAGAATTGGCTAAGCGAGGAGGTAGTTAATGCTATCTGAATCCATAGTTTTAAGGACAGGTATGATACGTATCACTAAGTAGATAATGGAAGCGATCAGGAGACGGGAAGATACGAGCTTTGGGCTCTTTCCTGTAAACACAATTGGGTAAGCACAATTAGGTAACTCCACACACACACACACACACAGAACTTCAGGAAGATCTCAATAGTCTGCATGAGTGGTCAGAAAAGTGGCTAATGAAATTCAATAGTTCAAAATGTAAGGTAATGAGAATGGATACAAGTGCAAGAAGGCCCAAGCTTGACTACTCGGTGGCTGGAGTACAACTTCAAGAGACAGAAAATGAGAGAGATCTAGGAGTAAACATACTGGCAGATTTGTTTCCAGCAATACATATAAATGGCATAGTAAGGGCAGCATATGTCTTGTTATCGAATTGAACAAGGAGTTTCAGTCAGTATTTACAGTAGAAAATACCCCACCCCCTCAGATTGCAGTGATAGAAGCTCAAGGGCCGGTATTAGAGAACATCAACCTTACAGCCACAGAGGTATGCAAAGCGCTGATGGATTTAGATGTTCATAAAGCTACAGGTCCTGATGACATATCCCCTCATGTGCTTAAAAAATGTGCAAACACAATATCAGTGGCACTAAGTATCATATTTAAGGAGTCACTGGAGTCGGGGGAGATTCCAAGATGCTGGAAACAAGCAAATGTGATACCTATCTTCAAAAAGGGAAGGAGGGATACGGCTCTGAACTATAGACCAGTTTCCTTGACCAGCATAGTTTGCAAAGTTATGGAGAAACTACTAAGGAAACATATCTCTCTTCACTTGGAATCCTTCAACTTTTTGTCAGTGAGGCAACATGGCTTCAGAGAAGGTAGATCAACAGTAACAAACTTATTAGAATTTTATGATGAGGTAAGCCAAATCTTACAGGAAAGAGAGGGCTGGGCAGATTGCATATTCCTAGACTTCCAGAAAGCGTTTGACACTGTTCCACATGGGAGACTTATTAGGAAGCTGCAATCAATGGCTAGAATAGGTGGAAATGTTTTGGAATGGATAAAAAACTTACTTAGAAGGAAGGGAACAGAGGGTTAGAGTAAGACACTCAGTGTCTGAATGGAGAAGAGTTAGTAGTGGAGTTCCACAGGGTTCAGTTTTAGGGCCACTTTTGTTCCTTGTATATGTAAATGACCTACCAGAGTCTGTAAATTCATTCATGAATATGTTTGCAGATGATGCAAAGATTGTGAAGAAAGTAAAAAACGAGAACAATGGTAGATAACTTCAGGAGGATCTAAATAATCTGCATGAGTGGTCAGAAAAGTGGCTAATGAGATTCAATACTTCAAAATGTAAGGTAATGAGAATGGGTACAAGTGCAAGAAGGCCCAAGCTTGACTACTCGGTGGCTGGAGTACAACTTCAAGAGACAGAAAATGAGAGAGATCTAGGAGTAAACATACTGGCAGAGTTGTCTCGAGAAATACATATAAATGGCATAGTAAGGGCAGCATATGCATTCTTATCAAATGTAAGGGTAGCCTTCAGGCACATGGACAAGGA